>JBBCBC010000039.1:4149172-4440097 GCA_037126765.1 Stenogyne calaminthoides | reverse complement strand
CAAATCCAAATAAACAAAATACACCGGGAAAATTTGATAAACTAATTAACACCTATCCGTGACTCAAAATCAAGCTTTTGAAATCTTAATCGCTTCCTCAAAATTCTCCCTATTAGGTCGGATTTCAACTTCCTCCGACCCTTGATTCATTCTTTTCCAAAAAATCATGGTGTCTACATTCGCAGATCTACAAAAATACAGAAGTAAAAATATAGAAAAATAAAAACAAAATAAATAAAAAAACATAAAAAATGCTTACCATGGGCGAAGGCCACGGGCTCTCGCACCACCACCAAGGTCTCCACCAGACTCATCGCACACCCTCTTTCCACCGTCGCGCCGCCTCCACCGTCGCCTTCACCACGCCGCGTCCCCCTCCCCCAAAAACCAGATCCACAGACGCCCAAATCACACTACCCCAAACAACATCCTAAGCGGCCCGCCGACTCCACCAAAACCAAGACCGGCCTGTCAAGCGACAGTCTACCAATCCCCATCAAACTGGCCTTAAAATTAGCCCTACACCACCAGCCGCGCACCCCCACGCCGGCCTTATATAGATAGTAAGGTGGGGAGCGGGGGGGTTTCTGTAAGAGAGAGAGAGAGAGAGGCGATGGGGATGAGAGATGAGGGATGAGAGAGAGAGAGAGAGAGACGAGAGGGAAATTAGGGGATTAGAGAGAGAAAGAGGAGTGAAGAATGAAGGATGAGAGAGAGAGTAGGGCTTTGTGTACCAGTAGATTAGTGTTTCTTTTGAGTTGTGGGTCCAACTTGTGTCATGACATAAATTGTAGAAAAGGGTAAATTTGGTACCTTTTGTAGTGGAGTGTCACTATATTTTTCCTTTGTATCTTATAGTACTATTCACTCAAAATATGTAGTGGAGAGTCTTTATTTCTAAAAAAAATTGTTTAATTTTTTTTTTCTTTTGAAAGAAAAAAATGGGTTTAATATTTAAGTTGATTACAAATAGTTAATTGAAGAAAAGTTAACCGTATTAGACTGGGATTAAGAGATCCAAATTTTGAATAGAAACGATTTTTTTAGTGCAAAATAGAAAAGTTAATTCCTTTGAAATATGGAGATACAAGAATATGATATTGTATTGTTTAAGTTAATTATAGGTCCCCGTCACAAGCTAAACTTGAGGAATTCTGCATGCTACTTTGGGGGATATGGAGAGGGCGCCGGTGTGATTTCAATCACAATAAGACGAAACAAAGGAAAGAACACCGGATCTCAAATGGATTTGGTGTTACTCACTTCTGGATGACTTCCGATCCGCTTGAGAGCAATTCAAACCCAACCTCAGTGGTATTTCTTCGGTGCTTCGATTAGGCAACCAGGTGAGAGACAAATCTTCTATATCGGTGTATGTCGATGCGGCCTTCAAAGAGGATAACCTAGAGTTCGGATCTGGATTCGTTATTTTCGACCCTGCATGGTGGAGGTATTTTGGCAGCAGGAGGAATAAGCTTGAACCCCCCAGGCTCGGTTTTGGCAGCAGAACTTGAGGCAATCAAGATGGGTATGGATTATTGTTTTGAGAACAACATTGCAGGATTCCACATATTCTCCGACTCCGGTGATGCAAAGACACGCTATTAAAAGCAGAGCGGATTTCTTTGGCATTGAAGAACAGATTATCGATGCACTACGAGTTATGATCATAAATACCTCAGCGAAAGGTATTTGGTATACACCCTGCTCCAACAACAAAGTAGCGCATAAGTTGGCGAAGTTTGCTTCTAGATTCCCCAACCCTCACGCTTGGGTCAGGGGTGAGATTCCCTCTTGGATCACAAATATCACTCGCGATGGAACTAACTAATCTTCTGAGCTTTGTTTGTATTAAAAAAATAAATAAATTAAGCCTATAAATCACATTTAATGGTATTGTATTATTCAAGTATCCAACGAGACAATTGTATGAGCAACTCCTTGATTCTAGAACGTGTAATTATAGATCTAAGCTTATAAATCATATTCACATAATATATACATTAATAAATTAATGTTGGATAGAAAATCATGCAATAACACAACAAATTGTACACATAAGTGTTTATAAATTTATAATTTTAAATATTAATTAATTTCAAAATGAAATTTAATATTTGAATTTATTAACGTTCTTTCATCATTATATTTTTTTATTTTAAATTTAATTTTAATTTCAATTTAAATATAATTTATTAATAAATTAATATATTTTTAAAATTACACATAGAAAATTTAAAATATGTTTTTATAATTTAACTAAATAAATATTTGAACTATTCAATTAAAAAGTAATACTAATAGTTTGTTAAGCCCGCGAAATTATTAGTTTTTAATTATAATTTATAATGTATATGCTAAGGAACAGTTTAAAAAGATAGCTTATAATGTAAAAGAAAATAGTCAAAATTTAAATTTCTTTAATTATTATGCATATGCTAAGGAACAGTTTAAAAAGATAGCTTATAATGTAAAAGAAAATAGTTAAAATTTATGCGTTATGCAAAATTGAACCTGGGTCCTGCTCAATAGAGTACAGCATTACACCACTAAACCATCAGCATTACATGTAACTTCGACGACCGAAATTTGTATAATATATATATTTATAAATAAAAAATAATTATGCACCGCTTAAAATCACGATTTTTTCGGGGCCTGAGTCGACCGCCTCATCAAACTCATGGTAGGAGCGGCCCTAACTCTAAAATATATTTGTCTCTAACAGTAACACATATAAAATATTAAAAATTATGTTACTCTAAAAATAAATAAGCATTACTAGATGAACGTAACAATCATCTCCTTCCCTCTGTGAAATATTTTACATCAATATTTATGTTAAATAAATTAACAATGATTTTAATTAGCTTGATAAACCATAGTAGGTTGCTAAACATGTTGCCATTTGTTCATCTTTATCTTCTTCTTTTTTAATTATAATCTTTCGAAGTATGTATATTCTGATACAGAGGTCTACAATTTCCACCTCAGATTAAAAAATAAAATCCAAAACCCTATTGTATTTTCAAGAAAAATGATGGTAAAAAAAAGACTGAAAGAAGAGAATATTTCCAGTTCAAATTCCCTCATAATTCATAAATAGGTTCTAAAGAAGGTTTCCATTTTTTAATCCGATAACTCAAACGCCCAATATCACTCCCCTCACCTGATAATTTAACCGTTTTATCGCTACCGTCGCCGGAAATTTCTGTTACAACCGGTAGGACCTTCGAACTACGTCGTTTCGCTTTTTTCCGACCACAAAACGACTCAATAACCGCCATCTCCGATTCAGAAACATTTCCATTAACTCTAACAGCAGAAATCAACAGGTAAACTCCGCCGCCTGATAATATTTCGTCGGCTTTCACGGCGGAGATCCGGCGATCTCGCCGGAAATCGGTCACCGGAGAAACTATGTAGTCAGGATCTTCAAGCATTAGCTCCGCCGCCGTCACCGGAACGTCAACGAGACGCAGAGTGTTCCGGCGAAGATCGATTAGCTTCGCTCTGTTCGATTGTACGTTGAAACAAGAGGTAATGTTACCCATTTTTTATTTCTAAAATCCGTAAATTAATATTTTATTTTATTTTTTGATAAAGTAGAGATTTAAAAAACTCACCGGGATGGTTTTTCTTCTTCCATGGGTTGTATGTAAATAGAAGTTTGATTATATGGAATGATTAATGTGTGTATAAGTGACAATTGTGGGCTTATTTTATAGTGATGATTGATTGGTGGGAGAAAGAGTGGTGAGTGATGAGTGGAAAAACGCATGGAGTCAGATATGCTTGTTTTATGATTCTACTAATGATTTGCCTATCATGAATTTTATTTTTTTCCTATTTTGTATCAAATGATTAATTAGAATTAAATTCTAGAGCACAATTATGTGGTTGTAGTAGTGGTTTTGTCATGTTTTGATTGGTTTATTCATTCTTCTTAAAAAGTAAACAAATTGATTAAAAATAGAAGGAAGAGATTCATTTCCTAATTCATATACAACTATTTAAGGCTGCCTTTATTTTGCAACTCACTTTTTTTTTAAAGAAAAAATGGTATATATATTGAGGACAAGGGGTACTCAAATCCCAACAAATACAACTTTGCATACAAAGAAATCCATTACAGTTGAGCATCCCAACTATGAAAAGGGACGGAAAATGATATTGGATAATTTGCCTGAATCCACTTCAAAGAGCAAAATTTAATTTCATCAATTTATTCTTCCAACGAATACTTGTTCTCCTTGAATATGAGTTCATTCCTAGTCTTCCAACTATGGATTTAGAATTCTACTATTCATGTTATGTTTATTTCAAAATTGCTACATCTAATTTTAACTTATATTTAAAAAAAAATATCATCTAATTTTCCCATTTACTCTTACCTTTACGAAATCATGCAATCACAGCATTAATTCAACATAAACAAAATCTCAATCTAACAAAATCTAAAAACAAGCATATATTTTTATTATTCAATATGATGACACTTGTCGAGGAGGTCAAGGGTTATCAATTTTAGGCTTCATTTAGATTGATATATTTGAAATTCATGGATTTCACACACAAATTATCATTCTCCAATAAATTTATAAATCATGAATTATCAAGATATGAAAGAGAGTGAAGGGGGAAAGGGAGGGAAGAGGTGAAGAGGGGGAGATTTCAAATGACTAGGTTTTGATGAGGATTTTGAAATCCCTCCATTTTAAACTAGACTCTCTAATCTAAATATTTATAAATCTATTGAAGAGTGATGATTTGTGTGTGAAATTCATGGATTTCAAATTCATCCATCCAAATGGAGCCTTAAGGAATTGGCATCATCAACCATTCAAAATGAGGTATGCAATATACCTTTAAGACCATTACCGTAAAGTTGCCAAGTTATTAAAACTGCAATGATACTCTCTTTGTCCCACAAAGATATTCATGGCTAATTCAAATTATAGTCAATTATACATTAAAATTGTATAAATTGTTTAAAATACTCCTACTTAATGACCTCAATTTATAATTATTATTGTTTTTATAATAAATGAGAATATATAAGAAATTTTACTGGTAAAATTTAAAATTTTAAGCACAATAAATAATATTTTACTGTTATCTTTGTAATTCAAATCATATGTACAACTAACATGGCTCGATTATATGTTTCAACAAATTCAAGACGAATACACTTGGTTGTAACTTGTAAAAGCTCGACCCGTGCTTCGGCTTGAACACATAAACAAACTGAGATCGAACTTCAAACTATTTATCTATAGTTAATTTGATTGTAGTCTTGATTTAGAGTACATGATCCCTGCCACTTAGATTAGCCATATGCAAAAACTAACACAACCATAGAATACCACTTGCCAGAAATAATAAATCCAATAAGTGCTGCAGTCAAGAAGGGAAAAAGAAAACCAGAAAAGAGAGCACCAAAGTTCAAAGTAGAAAAGATTTCCTAAAATAAAATAGAAAGAAAGAAAGAAAAAAGGATTAAGCTCGATGAACATAATAAACAAGGAGATTTTTCTATGTAAATTGGCTCTTAAAACCTAGATCTTGTTAAGATGAAAAGTGAGTAAAAGTAGAAACGATAGTCATCTCCTTTTATATTTATATGATGTGAAAGTGTAACTTGTAAAGGGTTGAGAAACTCCTTGTACTCCAATTTCTTTTATAATATTTCTTTGCCGATAAAAAAAAAAAAAAAAGTTGTGCAGAAATTTAAGGTGAAAATTTTACAAGACCTGAATTAAGTACCACTAAGCTTACAAACTGAAAGCATGTCATTCATACAAGTTTTAACAGCTAACAAACTGAATGAACCTGAAACACATGAATCCCCTCTCCCCACCCCTCCATTTTCTACCACGCAACTGTTTTTTTCCCCTTTCTCGTCCAGAAAGATGGGTACGACCGTGTGCCTATTCAGCGCTTTGGGTGACGATAAGCCTAATTTATATATTGAGAGACCCATTTGAAGCCATCGCCATACCCCATTTTGCGCACAATGCTGCACATAAATACCTCTAAAGGGCGTACATTAGAATCTGCAAGGTTAACCTTCCCTTTGCCAGTGGTTACACCAGTCAGGCCAAGGTGATAACGCAACTCGTCTTCTGAGGCAGCATAAGGTATGTCAATTTTGTTCCCCAAAAAGCGAAAGCGGGACAGTGGCAAGGGCCTCATCAGAAAGGAGTGCATCTAATTCCTTTTTTCGATTCTGAAAACGCTCTTTGTCGAAGCGCCCACCAGGTACACAACTGCATCTACCTGTAGGATCACAATGGAGAAAATTTAAAGAAGAGATTACTGACTATGGAGGAACTACTACGCCTTGCTGCTTTAACTCCCTTGTGTGTGTGTATGAGGTGGGGGGGGGGGGTTCTTTTGTATGGTCAGATAGGGGAGTTTGGCAGGGATCTCTACCAGTATATAGTAACGAAATGGAAGTTTCAGAAGACCGACACCTAATACAATTGAAATTAAAATGAGTTTGTAAAAGTATTCGAAGGCACGGTAAATTCCATTTTATCTACCAAGACATATTCAGTTTGGACTAGCATTGACAAAAGGAACTGTAAATCTAATCAATTGACAAATATACAGAAATGAAAAAATGTCATGCTTCAAGACCAAGACATGTTCTCATGCAGTTTATAGTTTTATAGTAACTTAGTCATAAAGATATGGTTTATTCTCTTTTGTAGCCAAACACATTACTTTATACTAAAGAGTTCCCCACTTAGCAGCATCTCACAAACCATCAATATTCGTATAAAAAGTGACATTTTGCTCTTGGTTAGGTACCATTGTCTGTTTTCTACTGAAGCTAATAACAAGAATGAAAGAAAAGAATCAAATAGGTGTCTTCCTTGTGATCAATGCAAGCACCTTTGAAAAGCTAAATTTAAGAGTCGTCATTGTTATATTATGACCGTGAAAACAATCCTACAAAAATTCGGAATAATAAGTCTAACACTGCACTTCAAGTGAAAATGCCTGAGAGTCGAAGGACAAACAAATACCTAATGGTCATATCTTTCAAAGTGGAACCGCTCCACACAGTGATATTACACAATCAAATTGATAACACAATCTTAGCTCAGGAAAAAATTAATATAAATTAAATGAAATTCCCGATAAACCTATGCCCAAAATAACAGAATTACAAAATTAAACCAACATTTTCAAATGCATATTCAATTAAATCATAAAATCAAATCTACCTTGGCATAATAATCCTTCCAAACTCTACGAGCGATCTGATGTCCTCCCAAATCAAACGCCTTGAACTTAATTTTGCCAATACTCAGCTCTTCGGAGGTCGGATATTGTGTCGGCTGATGCTGCACTAATCTCTGCATCAAACCAAAATTCCAATACAATCAATTCACCGAGATCCAATAATCATAAACATATAGCAACGAAATCCTCAACAAAAAAAAAACAAAAAATCACCTCATCTTTGAGCATGTGAAGAAGCGTAGTCTTCCCGGCGTTATCGAGGCCGAGGAACAAGATCTTAGCCTCTTTTTGCCACAATCCAAGCGATGCCAATACTCCGTAAAACCAATCCAACAGAAACATTTTGATCGGAGCAAATTTCTACTACAATTACGGTAGATCTGAAGCTTAATTGAAAAAAAATAATAGCTGATAATCCTAGTTTTGAGTCTCTTCACTGTTGTGTGGGGAGAGAGAATTTGGTGATGGAGTGAAAGCGTTGGGGTCGGTTTTGTTATTTGCCAGAATTTTTGGCTCACGTGTCATAATTTATATTCCATTACTAATTAAAATTTTAGTCGCAAGTCACAACAAAAGTTGTAATATTGCTTTAATTAACAAAATTACAGCTTTTTCCCCTTCAATTAATTAAATAGTGAACTTGTTAAAAGATTCTGTGATTTTCTGAACTGCAAGTGTTCAGTGAAACTTTTTACCACATGAAATAATTATTAATTAATATTATTATAATTATTAATTGATATCATTATATTGACAAAGTATAGGGTGAACAAGTTTCACGGTAAAACTGGTTAAAAAGTGTGATTTAAATTACTAAAGAGTATGATTTTTTACTATAAATGGTGTGACTTTTTACTATAAAGGGTATTACTCATAAAAGTGAAGGATGTGACTTATATTATAGCAGAGAGTATCGTAGTGATAACTGAAGGGTGTGACTTATATTAGTAAAGAGTGTGACTTATATTACTAAAGAGTATGCCTGTAAAAAAAATCAGTTTCACAGCATACCAACTCAATTACATTTATAAATTAATATTATAATAATAAATAATATTAATATTAATTTATAAATATATTGTGTTATCTATTACTCTATTGTGTTTATTTTAAAATAAAATTATAATATATAATTTTAATTTTATAAGTGCATATTTATATTATTTTAAAGGAAATATAGAAAATATTTGTAAAATATTGATAAAGATCATTTTAACGGTTGGATCGCTGATCTGATCGATCCAACCAGCTGAACTGTCAATTGATACTCAATTCGATTTGATCTCAATTCGATTATAAAAAACACTGATTTGAAGGAATCTACACTGGTATTATAAATTTAAATTGATAAAATGAATTTTTAGAATTAAATATGACGAGAAATGCAATTTATTGCCTTAAGATTACGGCCCAATGCCTTCGAAAAAAAAAATAACGTCCCAATATGATAAGAAAGTTAGTCTGGCCCAACCTTAACAAGTTTAACAAATCTGGCCCAGTAATTCTTCTTTTTTTTTTCCCGAAACCAATCTGGCCCAGTACGTTTGATGATACATTTTAGGAGAATGAAAACGAAAAGGAAAGTGTAAATAATTGTTTTATTTTTTGTACACGGGTTTTTTTTTTTGAGCGCTTTACACGGGTTATTAAACTTATTATCTTAAAAAGAAAAGTTTCTTAAAAAATCTTGATGCTCAATTCAAATAAATATCATATAAGTTCAAATACAATTTTTCTTATATATACTATAGCAATTAAAATACAATTTTGAGTACACTATTTATGATATATTTATATCATTATATGTAATTTTATATACTATCATCTATATATATGTGCAATAATGCAAACTAATAATAAATATTATATTAAGCCTAGCAGTATTATAAGCATGAACAGATAGGATATTCTATCTTTTTTTTTTTTTGAGGGGTAGGATATTCTATCTTGTTCAACTGCAAGCATTAATAACTTATCTTTACATAGTTCAGAAAAATTTTGTTCAAACTTACGAGTATGGAATTAAAATTATATATTTTGTGGTGATGTGGGGAGAAATCCCTAAGAACGAGTTCGAATCCGTGTGGGACAAATTCTCCATCAAATATTATGGGGGTTTGTCCGGGGATTCAATCTTGTTATTCTCCCACAATGTCTGTCATTACAAAGACATCCTTCGATTTCAACCCGTCCCATTTGAAGCCGCCAAAGACGGTGGGGGTTTCTCGACTCTTCCTAAAAAAATAAAAATTATATAAAAGGGTCAACTTGCGTGAGATTCTGATTTGATTTCATATCTACCGCCTTGGTTTTGTCGGGAATTTTAAATTGTTTTCTCTAATATAAAAATGCGTTTGGGATTAACATTTGGGGACTTCAAGATACATTGTACATTTGGTTTCATGTATAACAATTTAAATATAAAACAGCTTAAATGTGTAATTATTTTATAGCTAATAATTAATACTACCTCAGTCCCAAATTCGAAGTCACATTTATTTTTCATACGTATTTTTGCAAGCGAATTTTGTATTAGTAATTGAAATGATAAAATCAATTCATCATTTCAATTACTAATACAAAACTCGCTTACAAAAACGTGTGCAAACAGTAAACCCGTCTTCAAATTCGGGACGGAGGGAGTATTACCTAAAAAATAATTAATATGTTTTAAAAACAAAGTGTGATGCAAAATAGTTACACAATAAATCTGAGTTACACAAGATTTTGAATAAATTATATTATTTTTTCAATAAAATATTATGTTCTGTTCACTCTCTAAATCTAATTATTCAAAATACTTATCCACCGAGTAGTTGGTTGAGTTATGGAGTTTGATCAACGACTACTCATTTCACGGTCATAGGGATCAAATTGATTTGAGTTCGATGGCTTTTAGAATTTTTCTGAGTAGTATTCGAGTTTGGTGAACTTTTGAGGCTACAACCTAATTTTGAATACAAATAATTCTATGTGACTGTTTACAAATCTAAATGAGAGGGTAGAAGCATTTTTTTTATAGAAAAAAGTTGAATCTAACCGTTTTAAAAAAATGTTTCTACTCAACTTTATTAAGTTTGCAAACAGGCATTATGATTTGTGATTTTGGACAGTAATTTTTAACAAATTGGATTAACAAAATAAGTCTTTTAATTGAGTAGGTCTCGTGTACACCCAGGTGCACCGCGCACTCATAGTGCATTTTAGAATTGAACGACTTGTTATATTAAAAAGTGCAATTTATTTATATTGAACCGTGCAACTATTTTTTCTTATTAATAGTTACACGATTTAGTATAAATAAATTGAACTTTTTAATATAACAAATCGCACGATTTTAAAATACACTATGAATGCACGGTACACCTGAATGCATACAAGACCTAACCCTCTTTAATTTTATTCTTATTAACTGCATAATTGCAGAATTTATTATATTCCTAACCATAGCTTTTTAAAATAACAAAAAACAGAATCAAACAAAGGCCTTATAATTTACAAGAAAATATATGATCATGTTCCCATCATCACATGTACATAAATGAATACTTGCCACCGACGGCCAATGAGTGAACGCAACGTGTTACTTTCAAATTATTAAATTAGATCAAGTTGCATGGAAAGGAAGCAAAACAATGTGAGTGGTAAGTGGGATGTAGCCAATAGAGGCAAGCAAGAATCGGTTTGCAAAATCCCAATGTTTTACTCTTTCAGTCTATCCAAATACCCAATCATACTCAACTTATAAGGATCATGTATATATTTAAGTGCACCTTACATTTATAATGCATTTAAAATATATGATTTATTATATTATAAAATATAATTTATTTATATTGAATCGTGTAATTATTTTTTTCATATTAATAGTTATACGGTTCAGTATAAAAGAATTACATATTTCAATATAACAATTAGCATATTTCTAAAATGCACTTATAAGTGCACAGTGTACCTGATGTTGGGAAATTAAGTCCCAATTCACAACAAGAGAAAAATAAAATAAACGATAAAATAAAAGAATAAAAACAACAATCACCAACATAGGAATTTAACGTGGAAACTCCAAAACCGGAGAAAAAACCACGACCCACCAAAGAGATCACTATATGATAAATTTCTACAATCACACAGAATTCCTCTCTTTCACTCAATCCTCCTACACTATTTCAAGTCTACAATGACTCTCACCTTCCTCACGAGACTTTATTAAAAGAGAATGTGAGAATGGAATTTTAACTAGAATCAAATACAAGACTAAAAGTGTATTGATTGGTGCAATTGTAACAAAGACTCATGGGCTCCTTATATAGGATTTAGGTAGCCCCCAACTCTTTCTTCTATCCGATGTGGGATAGAATCCCATTTTATTTTAGCATTCAGCCCAACAATCTCCACCTTGCTAAAATAAAATAAAACTCCATTGTCTTCACCGACAATCATGATTCTTAAATCAAAGAATCACCATTCTCAAAACAGAGAATGACCTACTCCATCATATGAGTAGAACACTTAAAATCAACTATTCTAAGAATTTCCAACCACTTAGAATAAACCATTCTAAGAATTTTCTTTGGCACATGTCGAAAAAAATTTGCTGAAAACTATGATGCTCCTTCTAGCTTTTGACTCCCCTAGAAGTCCTTCAGCCATCGACACCATTCACCACACACTTGCATCAATGCCAAACCAATGCACATGTGGTCCAACTAATATTCACATCCTTTTCCATGACAGTTGGACATGCCATATGGATGTTCATGTCCTCAACAGACATCATTGTCTGTCACAATGTTAGTTTCGGAGCTATTTGCCATGACCGCTCCTTCTTGACAGTTTCGCTTTATATGTCCAGGTTTCCCGCACTTCCAACAAACAACACCATTGAAGTCCTTCTTCCTTCCTTTGCTAAAAGCCACCATTGTTGAATTTTCTGTTGAAGTTCGTCCTTCACTCATCAGTCTTCTCTCTTCAGAAAGAAGTTTTCCTGTGATTTCATCAAAATTCAAAGTTTCCTTCCCATACATTAAAATTGGTTTCATATGCTCATAAGTATGCGGAAGAGACAAAATGAGCCTCAACGCTTTATCCTCATCTTCAATTTTCACTTCAAATGCCTCCAGTTCAGAGATAATACCATTAAGAGTACTCAAATGATCAGAAATTTTCATACCTTCATCCATCCGTAAGGTGTGAAATTGTTCTTTCAGGTAACCGATTTGAAATGCCCTTCGCTTGGTAAAGAGCCTCTAGCTTTTCCCACAACTCCTTGGCACTTGAAATCCCGTGAATATTTTCAAGAACATTATTGGCCAAGCACAAACGTATTGTGCATGCAGCCCTCAGATCTAGATCCTCCCAATCTTCATCATTCATACCGGAATCCTTTGTGCTTGTACTTTCAGACGAACCTGGCCTTCTTTTCAGAGCCTTGTGTACACTAGATTGTATCAGCACATCCTTAACTTGCACTTGCCACAAGCTAAAGTTGATTATCCCATCAAATCTCTCCACATCAAACTTCATTGGACTTGAAGCCTTTGACATACTATTTCTCCACCTCTTGTTGAACCCCGAACCTTTCTCGAGTATTCTTTTCTGATGTGGAAGATCAGACTAGGCTGCAACCACAGAGCATACTCAGAATATCTAGAGACCAGACCCGGCTCTGATACCACTTGTTGGGAAATTAAGTCCCAATTCACAACAAGAGGAAAATAAAATAAACGAGAAATTAAAAGAATAAAAACAACAATCACCAACACAAGAATTTAACGTGGAAACTCCAAAACCGGAGACAAAACCACGACCCACCAAAGATATCACTATATGATAAATTTCTACAATCACACAGAATTCCTCTATTTCACTCAACCCACCTACACTATTTCAAGTCTACAATGACTCTCACCTTTCTCACGAGACTCTATTGTTAGGATTAAAGCAGCAATTATGGAGAAAATAATAGAAACAAGAATTAAGGAACACAAATTTGGTTACCCAGTTCGTCAGGAATGACTACGTCTGGGGGCACTACCAAGCCAGAAGATCTACTATTTTCGTGTGTTTTTCGTACAAGAGGCAAATACAATGAGTCAAAAGTATTTAAATATGAGACTGGGCCAAAAACCCTAAATCACAGTCTGAGGCTCCTGGAATCGCCGACACAGGGCTTTGGTCGAAAGGTAATCGCCGAGCTTGTTATCGTCGAGCGCCTCTGGGCGCCGGAAAGGGGTGCTCGACCACGGGCGGTCGGCGATCCCACGCGTCTGCATCCCCGTTCACTCAGCTCTAACAATCCTAACAATCTCCCACCGAGAGATCGACTCGGTATCACTTGTCTCCTCCATTTCAACGATCTCTCACTTTGTAGTAGTGTTCTGCCTTCATCTCGGTTTCAAGGCGATTGAAGTCATGCATAACTTCAACTCTCTAAGGTCACAACCTTAGTCAACATGTCGCCAGGATTCTCACTTGGGATCTTCTTTCAGAAGATCTTGTTCTCAATGAGGTAACATATGTAATGATACATCAACTCAATGTGCTTCGTCCTCGAGTGAAAGGCCGAATTCTTTGCCAAGTGAATAGCACTCAGACTGTCATTATACAGAATACTATCATTTTGCTCCTTCCCCAACTCACACGAAAGATTCTGCAACCAAACCATTTCTTTACTAGCCTCAGTAACTACAACATACTCTGCTTCTGCAGTGGACTGAGCTACGATTTTTTGCAACTTAGAAGCCCAAGAAATTGTTGTACCACCAAAAGTAAACACATACCCGGTTGTACTCCTCCTTTTGTCGAGATCATTTGATGTCAAGTCTGCATCAACATATCCTGCCAACTCAATGCTTTTGCCCTCAAAGCACAAAGTTTGTTCAGTAGTACCTCTCAAGTACCTAAGGATCCACTTCACTGCCTCTCAATGCTGCTTTCTCGGATTGCCCATAAACCGGCTAACAACTCTCACAGCCTGTGCAATATTTGTTCTTGTACACACCATAGCATACATCAAACTGCCAATTGCCGAAGCATACGGGGTGTTTAGCCTGTAGATCCGCTCCTCTTCGCTACTAGGTGAGTCCTTGTTGGATAGCTTGAACTGACTTCCCAACGGACTCGAATGCCAGATCTTCCATACTAAATCTCCAAGACTTTCTTTATGTATTCAGCCTGTGAAAGATACAACTTTCCTGCCACCTTATCACGATCGATTCGCATACCTAAGATTTGCTTGGCCTCTCCAAGGTCCTTCATAGCAAACCTTTCAGACAATTTTTTCTTCAACTTGCTCACTTCCCGAGCACTAGAGCCTGCTATCAACATGTCATCAACATATAATAGCAAAATGATATAACCACCATCATACCTCTTGAAGTAACAGCAATGGTCAGCTTCACACCTATTGATCTCAATCTCGTGCATGAACCCATCAAACTTCTTGTACCACTGTAATGGAGTTTGTTTCAAACCATACTAGCTCTTCTTCAATTTGCAAACAAGCTCACTATTCCCCTTAGACAAGTATCTTTCTGGTTGCTTCATGTAGATGTCCTCATCTAAGTCACCATGAAGAAAGGTTGTTTTCACATCCATCTGTTCTAACAGCAAATTTTCTGCAGCCACCAAACTCAGAACTAATCGAAAGGTAGTTAGTTTCACCACTGGAGTAAAAACATCAGTATAATCAATACCATGTTTCGTTGAAACCCCCTCAACAACCATTCTGCCCTGTTGGAGTTGCTTCCATCCACCTCCTCTTTGATTCTTGTAAACCCACTTATTATGCAGTGCTTTCTTGCCCTTAGGGAGCTCAACTAGTTTCGTGTTCCGTTGGTCATCAACTAATTCATCTCATCATCCATCGCAAGTTTCCACTTGCTCACCGCTTTCACTACGTATAGCCTCTGCATAACATTCAGGTTCACCACCATCAGTCAATAATAAATAATGAAGAGAAGGTGAATACCTATCAGGAGATCTCCATTCTCTCGTGGATCTCCGCAGCGGAATTGTTGGTGGTGGTGTACTTGGTTCTTCCTCAACAATCACCTGATCATCTTGAACCTCCTTGATTCCACCCGAGTTCGAAATGTCTAACTCCACAACCTGAGTCTCAGAACCACCTTCTTTGGATATCCCCACTTTCCGTTTTTGTACAACACACCTTTCATTAAATATGACATCTCGACTACGAATTATCTTTCGGTTTTCCTCATCCCAAAATCGATAGCCAAATTCATCACCTACATATCCAACAAACGTACACTTAACAGAATTAGAATACAACTTACTCCTACTAGCAGCATCAATGTGAACATATGAAACACACCCAAATATACGAAAAAAAGACAGATTTACCTCCACCCGACTGGGCCTCCTCCCAGTATGTCATTTCAAAGGAGTTGAGGTCCTCTCAGATATCAAGTAGGACGCAGATGTTAAGCTTATACACTTCAAAAACATCTTTGCAGCCCACACTTCAATCTCATACTTCGTAAAGACGCTCACATAACGCTCGTTCATACGCTCGCTACAATTTCTGAAACAATTTCATGCAGTCATTTAATGCCAAAACAAGAATTTTCACTTATGTTATCTCATCTCTTGCAACTTTTTCTATCACATCACATCACATCACATCATAAACCCAACGTTTTCCGTAAAGTAAATTAATTTGAAATTTATGCATACGCCTTTTTTATCCATTGCCTGCAACAGTGCAAGTTGCACTCCCTTTTTTCTGTTGCTTAAATGAAAACAATTTAAACAGCATTATGGGCATTCATTCATCGCCCATAAATCACCAAATCACATCTACATAAACCCCCTCCACTTTTCCCCAATTTATATCACAGATTAACTTCTCTTGGAAAAATGAAGAGAACAAATTCCTGTTTTCCCCTAATTCTTCTTCTTCTCTCACTCATACTGGCGGTAATTTTCGGATCAATTGAAGGCCGACGAGAATCGTTCGCCTGCGATCCGAGAGATTCCGCGACGAAATCGCTGGCATTTTGTCGAACAGATTTGCGAATCGAAAACAGAGTGAAGGATTTGATTGGGCGTTTGACATTGCAGGAGAAGGTTAGGCTGTTGGTGAACAGCGCTGCCGCCGTGCCGCGGCTGGGGATCAAGGGGTACGAGTGGTGGTCGGAGGCGCTTCACGGCGTCTCCAATGTGGGCCCGGGAACCAGATTCGGCGGCGATTTTCCCGGCGCCACCAGCTTCCCGCAGGTCATCAACACCGCCGCCTCTTTCAATGCCTCCTTGTGGGAACAAATCGGAAAAGTAAGATTACTATAATACTCAGATTATCGTTCAATTACTTTGATTAAATGATGATAATTAAGTGATACAATTTGATGTGAGCTTTAATATTTTGTCCTCCTTCTCTGTTTCTAGTCTAGTGTTTGGAACTTTTTGGTTTAGGCAACTGCCTACATGGATAACTTATTAAATTCTCACACTATTTAAATATTGCATTATAATAATGGATAAATTATAGGAGCATTAGTTATGATGCAATTTCATTTTAATAATATTTTTTATGCCAATTTAATTTGTATTTTTCTTTCTACTCCTACTAATATGCAATACAACATAACAAAACAAAAAAAACTACATGCAATACATGCGAATGTGTATTGATAAAATGAACACAAAATTAGTTTCACGTCGACATTACTATTTTTAGCAAAACAAATTAACATTTTTCAAAATTTAGACAAAACTTTGTCAAATAAATATATTTCAAGGTTGAATCCGAAATAGATTTAAGAAAAGTTGAATCCCAAACAGCTTTAATAAAATAAATTAATAAAATGTTGAATCCCGATTATAGTACAATACTTATCGAATTCTCGAATATTTTTTAGCATCAAAATAATTTTCGAATATATAACAATTGTTAATGTTTAATAAATTGAGTGAGGTTTACTGACATTAGTTTATGGAAACTGGTCACATCAGAAACCACTGTGTTGAATTTATTAACTTATCTCTCAATCAATAATTATTACATTTCATTACGCTTTCCAAAAAGGGTTAATTCTTGATCACGTAATTCCGTGAATCAATCTTATACACACTTATCTTATTTGTTCGTCCATCAATTTTATATATACTCCATTTATGAAAAAAGTCATTTAATTTTATATTTATTCCTCAACTATTATTTAATTATTTCGTATTTTCACTCACATTCAACCACTTTATTAATAAATAAATCTCACAATACTCCATAATACTCTTACTTTATCTACTTTATCTATTTTTTTTTCTTAAAACATGTGTCAAAAACATCATACATAAGATTAGTGGACGGAGGTAGTAATTTACTTACGTATTTTATTCAATTAAAATATGCATATATAATTTCGAGCCTATTATTTGATAATGTCGCTTTTATTGTAGATAAAAATTTATGTGAATCTAAGTTTATGGTGAATCTATTTTTTTAATATTATTGTTATATATAAAAATTATCACTGTTTAAAAATATTTTTTTAAATAATAATAATTTTTATGTATAGATGCGATAAATTTTATTAATCATTTCTATAATCGAGTACACCATACAAAACCTGGTACACATTAAATAACAATTAATCAAAACATCAATGTCCTAATAATCAATTCAATTCATTCAATCCCATGTTGCAAGTTTCAAGTTGCAACCAGCTTTTAATAGATTGTGAGTTTGGTAGCAAGTGGGCCCAAGCCCAATTAAATGACCCAATTAATGACAGGTGGTGTCAGATGAGGCCCGAGCAATGTACAACGGGGGGATGGCGGCCCTGACGTATTGGAGCCCCAATGTGAACATATTCAGGGACCCGAGGTGGGGCCGAGGACAGGAAACTCCCGGTGAAGACCCGCTGGTAGCCGGTGTATACGCGGCGAGGTACGTCAGAGGTTTACAGGGAACCGACGGCGGCGACCGGCTGAAGGTGGCGGCATGTTGCAAGCATTTCACGGCCTACGATCTCGATAATTGGAGTGGGGTCGATAGATTCCACTTTAATGCAAAGGTATGTATTCATTCGCTGCTCCACTGTCCTACAGTAATACTGTACACCCGAGCCTTCTGACCATTCAGATATACTGTACGGTAAATATATTATGGTTGTTTATATATAACAGGACAAATTATAGGTCATGGGTGATGAATTAAATTGTGTTTGATTTTATAGCACCACAAATTATAGGTCATGTGTTTTGTCCCTAATATTCAATGCCTCATGTACACAGATACCGAATTTAATGCAAATTAAATTATTATTATTATTTTGTATTTATAGGTAACATAATAAGACATAATTAAAAAAAAAAACTAGGTAAACTTCTTCATAGTTTGATATTTATATCATTACACTTATAAATTAATACAATAATATTTATCAACCGATATCATTACACCTATAAATTTATATCATTGCACTAAATGTTTATAAAAGTAATGGTATCCGTTTCTAAGTGTAATGATATTAATTTTATAATATGAACAAGTTTCACAAGAGATTTTGTGTTAAAAAAAATGCAGTTAGAAGGATCGGAATATATGATTATGTAGAGCATTACTCCCTCCGTCCACCAAAATTGTGTTCATTTCATTTTGACATGTTGTACGGAAAAGTAAATTAAATACGTTTATGAACACAATTTTTTTTCATCGTCCAACAATCACTTAATTACTCAAGTTATCATTATACTTTACTCACAATCAATTATGTTATTCATAAATTGACTTAATTTACCTTTCCGTACAATATGTTAAAACGAAATGAGCACAGTTTTGGTGGACGGAGGAAGTATAATTTATATGCATCACTCACACACTGAAAATAAAATTATTTTTCTTCCCCACTAGTTTTGTAATCTATATTCTCATCTAACTTGTCCAAGTTTTGATCAATCCAAATTCTGTCATATCCAAGTGTATACTGTAGTGTAAGATGTCATCACTATATATGTAAGTGGTAAATGAGGTAGATATCAAATTAAAATACAATATGAAATAGATGATCTCATGTTTGGTAATTATATCACAAACTGTGCAGGTTAGTAAACAGGATATAGAAGATACATTTGATGTTCCCTTCAGAAGTTGTGTGATGGAAGGCAATGTTGCAAGTGTAATGTGCTCTTACAATCAAGTTAACGGCATTCCCACCTGCGCCGACCCTAGACTCCTCCGAGGAACTGTCCGAGGTGCTTGGCGTCTCAACAGGTAAAATTAAAGATATGATTTTTCTATCTAATTATTGAAAGCCAATTCGGTCCATTTTTATTAACAGAAAGAATGAGATTTTTCAACTAGGTACATTGTCTCGGATTGCGACTCGGTTGGAGTTTTCTATGATAATCAGCATTATACATCAACTCCAGAAGAAGCAGCTGCTGATGCAATAAAAGCAGGTGATCATCGAATGGTGGAATAGATTAATTGATCAAAATTTTCAATCATCAATCATAATTTGGTTGATGATATGAATAAGTTTGTTATTTTCAGGTTTGGATTTGGATTGTGGATCATTTCTGGGAGTACACACAGAAAATGCAGTTCAAAAAGGGCTATTAAAAGAAGCAGAGATTGATCTTGCACTGTTCAATACAATGGCAGTTCAAGTAAGACTAGGCATGTTTGATGGAGAGCCATCTTCTCAGCTGTACGGCAATCTCGGCCCGAAGGACGTGTGCAGCCCGGCCCACCAAGAGCTAGCTCTTGAAGCTGCTAAACAGGGCCTAGTTTTGCTCAAGAACGAAGGCCCGGTGCTTCCTCTTTCTGCGCGGCGTCACCATCCCATTGCTGTAATCGGGCCTAATTCTGATGTTACCCTCACAATGATTGGCAATTATGCGGGTACGAACTTTTTATATCAAAACCGTGTGTTTATGTATCAAGTTGTTGAATGTGCCTCGTGTTTGTTAGGTGTTGCTTGTGGATACACGACGCCGTTGCAAGGAATAGGAAAGTATACGAGGATAATACATCAGCCAGGTTGTGAAAATGTAGCTTGTAGGAGTGATGCGTTGTTCGGTGGAGCTACTGAGGCTGCTCGTAGATCGGATGCGACTGTAATGGTGATGGGGTTGGATCAAACGGTGGAGGCGGAGTTCAGAGATAGGGCCCGGCTTTTGCTACCGGGGGCCAACAGGAGCTGATTTCAAAGGTTGCTGCTGCTTCTAAGGGCCCGATGATTTTGGTGCTGATGAGTGGCGGCCCAGTTGATGTCTCGTTCGCTAAACATGACCCGAAAATTGGAGCTATTTTGTGGGCTGGCTATCCGGGACAAGCTGGAGGGGCGGCAATTGCTGATGTTCTGTTCGGAGCTCACAATCCTGGTAATTTTTTTTAATATGCGTTACGTGTATTGTATGACATCATCAATTAATACATATCTTGAGCTTAAGTTTCGCATTCATATGATTACCGTTAGGGAATGTCGTCAGAGTTTTTGGCTCACGCCTGGGTCCAAATCCCACGAGTGAAGGAGAATGTTAGGAAATTAATATAAATGAATTGATTTCGCACCTCTATATAAGTTTGAGGTTTCAGATTAGATAGAATTCTTTCGATTACAAGATGGACACCATTGATCTTATATGTTTTTTAATTACTTTTAGGTGGAAAGCTTCCAATGACATGGTACCCTCAAGAATACCTAAACAACTTACCAATGACATCAATGGACATGACATCAAATCCATCGAAAAACTACCCCGGTAGGACTTACCGGTTCTACAAAGGTCCCGTGGTGTATCCGTTCGGGCATGGCATGAGCTACTCGACCTTCGTGCACACGATAGTCGATGCCCCGACGGTGGTTCCCGTCCCTGTGGACGGGCGCCACCACTCCAACACCATGGTCGTGTTTAGCCAATCGATTAGGGTGACACATGCTAGATGTAGTAGGTTGGTAGTTAGCCTAAGTGTGGATGTGAAGAACACGGGGTCGAGAGACGGGTCCCACACGATGCTCGTGTTTTCTAGTCCACCGGGTGGGCGGTGGGCGCCCCACAAACAGCTGGTGGCGTTCGAGAAGGTTAGGGTGGGCGGGGGAGGGTGGGAGAGAGTTCCGATTAGGATTCATGTTTGTAAGCATTTGAGCGTGGTGGATGAGGCGGGGATTCGGAGGATTCCGATGGGCGTGCACGCGCTACATGTCGGAGATATTCGGCATTCTGTTTCACTTCAGGCTTACACTTTGGGAGTGATCAAATCATAGTGGTGAATTGAAATGGATTTTAGGTGATATTTTTATGAATCTCAAAGAGATTTGAAGAAAAAAAGTATGGTGGATTAAGAGAATGTATTGTTGTTATAGAATTTTGCATTTTTTTGTTGAAATTGTATTGTAAGAACAAAAGGTCATTATCAACCAAGGCCTCGGAAAAGAAATCCAGTTCTATAAATTGAATGTACTGAAATATTACAGCAATGTTTGTAAACCAAATTCTAACTATTATGATTTTTTTTGAGGAATTTCAAGTTGATTGAACCTTGAATCTTATCTTTCATTCCTAGCAGAGAGCAAGGTACAAACGTGTAGAGTTGAGGTACTTAATGAACCGACTTATAAATAAATTAATAATCTTACAAACTTGGAAAATAGAATTTGGTACAAATTTCTCTTTGGGAAAAAAAAGGAAAGAAATTTGAAAATTTGAAGTAAACTCTTAATAGTTTTTTATTGGAAAAAAATAGAAAAATTAAAAGTTATTATAAATACTCCCTCTGTCCTGTAACGATAGTCCTGATTTCTATTTTGGTCCATCTCATAAAGATAGGCCACTTAGTATATTTAATATATTATTAATATTTTATTTTTATATTTTTCCCCCTATTTAATGTATCTTGTTTTTTCTTAAATCAATATCTAAGTACTATTAATAAGGATAAAATGGAAAAACCAATTCAATGTTTTAACTATAGTAAATTTTATTTTTTAATTTGTGTAAAAATAAGTATAAGTCTATTTTTATTTGACGGAGTATTATTTTAAAAGTTTTTTTTTCAGTAAAAATGTTACTCAATTTCACGAGACTTTGCTATTAACAAATAAAAAGGTTGAATGCGAGAGGATTTGTATGGACTAAAATTGGTAGTTTTCGGTTTAAATTTGGGCTGTTGGGTAATTTGTTTAGTAAATGGGCTTGCTATAACAAATAAATATATAAAAGAGTGGGCTGGATATATATCGCCACATAGAGTTTTTAATCATCCGACCATGTCAAAATGCATATGCTTATAAACAAATCATTTGAGGGAACATTACTTGTCTCTTTTTATTTGTTTTGAATTTCTATTTTTTTGACATTATTGATCACTTGTCTGTCTTTAATGTCTGTACATAATGTGTATATATATATATACATATCCAATAACGTTCAATGTATTTTGAGGAAGGTAAAGTACATTTATAATCTATAAGGAGTGTTTTGCAAATTCAATTGGATAAAATAATTGAAGATTAAAAAAAGTTGGGGGTTTTAAAATATATAAGAAACAAACTATTTAGGATGTACGAATCAGATCCGTGCAATTTAGGATTGTACGTATTCCTTCTGTTTTATAGTGTATTAACTATTGTTTTTTAGCTTATATTTTGTTTCAAATTAATTATCATTTTTTTCTTTTTTCTACATTTCTATCTAATTTATCCCTTAAAAGTCTCTTTATTATTGGAAAGTATTTTTCCCTCGCCCCACTCTCTTTCGTCTCTTTCTCTTTTATTAAAAAATAAATCTGTCAAAATTTTATGTTCAGTAATTTTATACAAACCTCACAAATGGCAAATAATATGAAATAAAAGGAGTAGCTACGTGTTTATATAATTTATTTTCTCCAAATATTTAAAATTACTGGCTTTATATGGTTGTAAAAATAATAAAAATGCATAACATTTTCTTGGTAATAATCCAAAACCATATAGAGACTCTAAAAACGTCGTATAACTGCAATTTACTAAAACAAACACTATGACCACAGACCACATTGTGCAGTGAACTTGTACTAAAAACCAACAATTAAAAATTTAATAAATCCACCGCCCTGCAATAAATTTTAATTTTTTACTTTTACTTAAATATGTACTTAAGAATTGAAAATGACTCTTAAGGGACTTCTGAACAAAGCCTGATTTTTGGGGCTCGATAACAACTGCAAATCTTGCAGGTTTTAAATTAACAAACATTCTTTTCAAAAAAAAAAAACAAACAAACATTCATTCCCCCTTTTTGCCCTTTTTCTTTGGGTAAAAAAATGAAGTATGTATGTTTTTGGGATTTTATGTTTGTTCAAGATCTTTAAAATTTCACTGCAATAGTATATTTTTTCTAATATTGATGCAACATATTAGCAATCATACTACAAAATTTCATACTAATTTACGATTTCATTATTCAATCAAAAAATTACCTACCAAAGTGATGTGTGGATTATAAGCATTCCCCCAATAATATAACTATAAAAATGCAAAATTCACTTTTTTTTTTATGTTGATGACATGAGTGGCTGAAATTTATATTTCATCTGTCCCAATCTTAACTGCATTATTTTCATTTAAGGCGTCACAATCTTAACTGCACATTTTCTTAAATGGAAATATTTATTTTATCATTTTATCACATAAAATACTAATGAATAACTCTTTCTACCCCCAACTACTCATCACTTTATCACTTTTTCATATAAAATACTAATAAACAACTCTTTCAACCTCAATACTTTATCAATTTTTCTTAAAAACTGAGCACACAGTAACCCACCGGTTAAGATTGGGATGGATGAAGCAATGTTTTCATAACCGAACCGGACAGACCACCGGTCAGCGGTTCAACCGGTCGGACCGGTTCAACCGGCGGTTCAACTGGCGGTTCAACCGTTTTCTATGTTTAGTTTAAAAAATAAAATAAGTATACACCTACAAAAATTTAAATATATATTTTATAACTTTTCATATCATATTTTATAAATTTTGTCTCACCTCATACATTTATCCCACATCGAAAGTGTTGGAGAAAATTGTGAGAGAAATATAAATTTAAAATTTTAAATATTTAATATAAATTAATAATTTAATTTTTTTTAAAAAAAAGAAAAAAACCAATTATTTCCGGTTGAACCGGGTTTTGACCGGTTCAACCTGAAATCCGGTTATATAGTGTTTTTTAACCGGGTTACCGGCCGATTCCCGGTTCAACCCGGTTTTGAAAATAGTGGGATGAAGTATATCTTTATGTCTAAAATGATTTTAATTTAATATTTAGTCAAAGATTCAAAAGTTTGAATGTATACCTGTACTTTATACTTATATATATATACAAGCATGTTGGTTCAAAAAAAAATTTATATGCAAGCATGTTCATGTATACAATTTAATTCGTATGAACATATGATTATATTTTGACTATATATGGTGCTCACATTACCAAAAGTCAAAGGGATTGAATGTTTCCACAAACACACTTCCAAACTTATTAAAATAGTCAACGAACTCAAAAATATTTTTGACTTTAAAATCCATGTTATGTACAGATAACAGATGTACTCAGTACTCCCCACCAACTTTTACTATATTTTAATTAACTTCTTGAGCAATAGAAAAAGAGACACTTACATTAGACATTCTCATAATCAGACGGAGTATAATTTAGACATTTGATGTTTTAATATTTTAAAAAAGGTGAGCGTGATTTGTGTTTGGTTATAGCAGTCTTATGCATAAGACCGTCTCATATATATATATATATATATATATATATATAAAAGTATATTAGTATAAATGATAAATCGGATGTATGAGGCATTATTAGGGTGGCTAACTAGTCACCTAAAACGAGTCTAAGTGCAGTATATTTATTTTAAGTGATGCAAAGTACAAATTAGATGAGATCACATGTTGAAGTCATGTGTATGTCATAATAATTTTTGCATTTTGATCAATGTATTGATTGAATTATTTTGTTTACACTTGTGTCATATTGCAGTAAAATAAAAGAATAGGTCTCATGTGCCGCAGTATCGTGCACTCATAATATATTTTAGAATTATATAATTTTTTATGTTAAATTATGTTACTTGTTTACACTGAATCATGTTACTATTTGTTCAAAATTGAATTTGTAAATATGACATTGTGTGATTTTCACGTATCTTTGTTTAGTTAGTCATTAATTTTTTTCATTTACGTACAGTCACATTATATATATATATATGTGTGTATCATCGTCATTTAATATGAAAACATGTAAAAGTAAAAGATATTAAATGTGTGTTTTGAAACACTTAAAACAGCTTCCAAAATCACTTATTTTCAAAGCCCTCTCTCATAACTTTTGAAAATAAGTGCTTTTGAAAGTTATTTAAGTGTTTCAAAACACACCCTAAGTGATTCATCGTGAGCTTTCGCATGTAAAATGATAAAATGTTAAACATGTTTGTATTTTGATTATTGATTGAATAATTGAATATGAGGTAGTGAGGGTGATCATCCCTAACAAAATTGTATGATTAACAATAAGCTAATTAGCCAATAGCTATGACGTCTACTCTATAGCTAAGGAAGTTTTTTTTTTCTATGCTTACAAACTCTTGAAATATATAAGGTGAATTTACAAATTGATATTAAATACATGGTACAAGGAATTTTCCATTTTCGGCAAATACTTACACTGATATTTAAGTATATTTTTAAATGATATTTTTTTTAAAAAATATTAACTGGATGATATTAATTATATTTATTTAATAATATTAATTATGTATTAATTTGCACGGTGGAACTTGTGAATTCAAATATTACTATTAATTTTTTTAAAAGAAAAATATAAAAAGTATACAATTAATCATAATTTTTAATAAAGATTCTACTTTGATAAAATCCGTTCTTATACACCCTTAAAACAGCTTAAATTTTGTTTTTGAGAAACAAAATAATAAAAAATAGTCTCCTTCAAATACCTGAATTTTAAGCACATGTACCGATATAATTTCCAGCAAAAAAAAGGTAACACGAATTAGGCTGGCACTGTTACTTTTCAAACTTTGTGGCTCGCACGATTTTCGCACATGGTGGGCACGTGCCTGCAAAAATGCCTGATTTACACATTGGATGAAATGAAACGCTAAATACACACACTTGATTTGTTAATAGTTAATCCGCTAAAATATAAAATAATTGTGCCGTCAAAAACTTAGTCAGAACTTATAAATAAATAATTATTGTACATATTTGTTTTTAATTATAATTAAAACTTTAGATAAGGTAAAGAGAATCTTTAGGAATTCACATCACCCAATTGCCTCCTTGTGCACCAACATGTTTAGGAATGGGGGCTTTGCACTATTTTTTTAATCTTTGAATTAATATGTATTTATGATTCTTGATTAATCAATTAATATTAGCTCCCTTGTATCTATGTGTCTTGTAATGGGAATTTTTATTTCATACAACTAAATATTGCAGGGATTATATGGGTTTCCAATGTTCTTGATACCCATTAAATAAGGATCTTGTCATGGTTTAGTTGGTGAACAAATTTTAATGATTTCATTTTATTTATTTTTTTATCAGAAGAGAGATTTCATTGATAAAAGGGCATGAGAAGTACTCGAGTTTACAATAATTTTATTTATTTATTATATTATTTAATGAAATATTTTTTTTATAACTCGATATTCGGGTTAAAGGCCGACTAATTTGGGAATCAGAACACATCGTTCACTAACGGGGCTTCACTTCAAACCAGAGCAAGGCTCTGTATAGACTGATCTAACTCAAGAGTTGATCGCACCTAAGGGGTTTTGAACCTGAAATGTAAAGAGGAATAATACTCCTAAATTTCAAACCTACACCACTGATAAAATAAAAATTTATATGAGACGATCTCATACATAAGACAAGACGAACAATGGGATCTTTTCAACTAAAGTGGCATACCTTTGTTCGTGCAATTCGGAAGACGGCGATGAAGACCACACAACTAGGTTGGCGTTCAAGTCATTTTGGGACAATTTTGCTCCAAGAAGAACCCAATCTATTGTGTGAAGGCATTGAAGAACAGATTATCTACTAAAGAACTCTCAAATAGGAACATCATTCCTATGCATGGGCGGATCTTCCCTTGTCCAGATTGGGCTCCAGCCCAGTGCACATCCCATATAATCTCTTATATATATATGTTACATATTTTAAATTACAAGCATTAGCCCAGCCAACATATATTATTTTACATCTAACCACATAAAAACTCAAATTGTTTTATAACCGGGCATTTATATTACAATTTAGAACCATGCAACTTGTTATACTGATTGATGCAACTTGTTTACACTAAAACGTGCAACTGTATTTTCATATTAATAGTTGTTAGGCCCCGGTGGAAAAACCCATTTTGCGCGTGCGGAAGCAAAACATGAAAAGCGATGCATATATAAACAGGGGTGAAGGAATGGTGATTCCAGATTTTTCTCGTTTTGAGCTCATGTGTTGTGTTTTGCTTATGATCGAGTGCATATGACAAGATGAGAACGTAAAGCAGTAAACAACACAACAATGTATAGTGGTTCGGAGATTCAAGCTCCTACATCCACTCTCTCTGTTCCAAGGGAAATTCCTTCAAACACTTCCTAAGGTTTTCTGACTACCTCGTAGTTTACTAACCTTTCTACTTTGAGCTTTCTGACTACCTCTGTAGTTTACTAACTCAAACTGGACTTATCACCCTCTCGGGCTCGCCTCTAGATATTTAACGAGTTCACACTCCAATCAGGACTTATCACCCTCTCTCGGGATTGCCTAACAACTACCTCACTTCACCACTAGTTATCTCTTACGAGAATGGGGTTTGGGTTTGGTGTTGTCTCCAACTATGGTGAGATTTTTCCTTACAATGGTTTAGCCTCAATGGTAAGTTTGGGAAATCTCTCTAAGCTTAGGATACATCGTGGGTTGCTTAGATTGAGTTCTAGAACACTCTTTGAATATATTTGTATATCTACAGACTTGTGTTCTAGGGTGGGAAAGCTTGAGTATATGTTCTCTTAGCTCTGTAGCATTGTTGCTATCTTCTCCGCACTTCCACACTTAATAATGTAGGAAGAACTTGTATTTATAGTGTGGATTTGAATGTTACCGTTGGAGAGAATCACATTCAAATCCATACTATTCTTTGTAAGTTCTGCAGCTTTTTCAGGCTGGTTGTCTTCCTCTCATTGGTCCACTTCAGCTGGATTCCAACGGCTATATTCCTCAGCTTCAGTGCCTCGGAACATTCAGGATATACTGAGCATTCAGTACATTACTGAGTCTTCAGTAATTACTGTGCATTCAGTATCCTTTGTCTTCAGTCTTCAGTATCTTCAGTCTTTTGAGTCTTCAGTGTCTTCTGAGTCTTCAGAGATATACTGAGTCTTCATGCTGAGTCTTCAGATTCTTAGTTTCACTGAGTCTTCAGATTCTCTGTCTCATATTGAGTCTTCAGATTCTCAGTCTCATACCGAGTCTTCAGATTCTCAGTCTCATACTGAGTCTTCAGATTCTCAGTTTCATACTGAGTCTTCAGAAACTTCAGTTTCATACTGAAACTTCAGTTTCTTCAGAAACTTACTGAGTCTTCAGGATCTATCCTGATCTATATCTGCTGACTATACATTGTGCAGATAACATCCTGAACACTCTAAAACTGTATCCTGACTCAACTATCAAGATTATCCTGAACATGTCATACTCAGGGGTTTTGGGATCTAATCAAAATCTTCTTTATTAAATTCATTTCCCAACAATAGTTGCACGGTTCAGTGTAAACAAGTTGTATCTTTCAGTATAACATGTTGCATGGTTCTAAAATGCAATATGATGAGTGCACGGTGCACCAGGATGCATACAAGACTTAGTCATTTTTCTTTTAGAAATGAGATTGTGATAGGGTATAACTTAAATGAACATTAAAATATTAATATGTATAAATTTTACTGTGTCGAAGCGTTTATTTTTCAGCCCACCCCACTATTAATCCTGGCTCTGCCCCTGTTCCTACGGATGGCGACCTTAATTGTGCATTATGTGGGGCTGCTGTTGAAAACTCTCAACATCTATTGTTCGAGTGCAGCTTTGCTACAAAAAATTGGAGCGATATCTACAGGTGGACATGTGTCAATATGGTTCCCCACAATGAACCAATCTCACACTTCTTACAACATTTATCGATACTTGCTTCACAAAAACAGGATAAAATTAGTATGACAATTTGGGCAGGAGTTATTTGGGCAATTTGAAATTCCAGAAATGAAAGAATCTTCGAGAACGTGATACCGGACCCGAAGAAAGTGTTTGAAGAAATCAAGGCAAGAACTTGGGCATGGGTGACGACAAAAGGAACGAAAGTAAGTCATATTTCATTTTCGAATTGGCAATTAAATCCTAGATTCGAGTTATAGTCTCTTGTGCTTTGTGTGTATTGTAACGAAAGCTGAGATATTGGGCTAGGCATACTTTTACTCATCGTATTCTCATTATTGTAAGGGCGGGAATATCATTTTTACTCCATATTGTTTTTTAATCAATATATATTTCTTTGGCTCCTAAAAAAAATAAGGCAGGTCAAATTTACTTATATTATATAACTCACGTGTTTATAGGGCTTCAATCCAACTTTATTTTAAAAGGAAGCATGTCTTAAATACTTAAGTGGACGCTCTATGGTTCAGTTGTGTTTGTGCTAAAGAATTAATCGACCAATTATAATAAGTTACAAAAATAAGAATTGAATTGGATTGGATACATTTACAAAATCCAATTTATTATTGAATTAATCGTTCGACGTGTTACTGAACATTTTTTATATTCGATAATTTTCACACACAAAAAAAATCGACATATATTTTTATTGTTATTATGATAACTTATCCTACTTTATATGTATAATTAAGCAAATTATATTTAATCGTGGTTTAGGGGAATTTGATGATTTTATTACAGAAAATTCATTAATATATACCTCAACAATCAACATTTTTTTTGGTGGGTCTTATATACACCTAGCTGCACCGTGCATTCATAGTGCATTTTAAAATCGTACAACTTATTATGCTGAAAAATGCAACTTGTTTACATTAAATTTTGTAATTATTTTTTTATATTAATAATTGCACGGTTCAGTGTAATAACTTGCACTTTTTAATATAATAATTGCAGAACTTATGCACCATAAGCTTAAGAGTCATCCATCGTATTTAAATCATGATGCATCTTGTGTTTAGTCGGGTAATAACTATATTTCTTAACTTGAGTATTCATTCATATATGCGTTCCTGGATAACTCAAGAATCATTTCTACAATTTTTATTTTATTAAAAATTTATCATCTTTAAACCACAATTATAGCTAGAGCTACTATAATTTACGTACATCATTAAGTTGTCATCATTAATTATATTTTATTATTGGTATATATTTTCTATCATGAATTATTTTGGGGAGTGCTGTCAATTTGTGATGTTATATATTTAAATATCCGATGCTAGCTATGAAATGGAAGATATGTCAAGTTTATTTATAGTAGAATATAACAACCAAGGAGACAACTCCTCATGATTTCTTTTACAAGTGTCAAAACTTCCAAGGTTTTAGTTATACTTTAAATATTCCAAAAAATATTTAGTGTCTATGTTCCAATATATTTATCTTGAAAATTCTTTTTGATGAAATTTATTCCTCCTCTATAATTTAATTAGTTTTGTGTAGGTTTCATGTTATCCTAATTTCACGTAAGCTATCTTGAGAATGTCTTGCGTGAAATATTGCACACTAGTACCACACAATTAAGAAGAAAAGACTGAAAATTCGAGGGTTGGCGGGGCGGGGCGGAGCGGGCGCAGGTCGGGGCGAGGGTCGGTGCGGGTCTGGCGGACCAATATATTTTTATTGAAGGATATGTTTATCAAGTATGTGTTGTAACTTAGTGGTTCAGGTCTGTTGTTAAGGTATTTGGTCGCAGGTTCAATTCTTATTAAGCACATAATTTTTAATTTTTTTTTGGTCAGGTTTTTGTGTGTTACTACATCTATGTTTAAGTGTTACTACATTGTTATATTGAAATAACTTCATAAACTTCATATCTTATGTAACATGTATTTAAACATAATGTAACACATAAATGTTCATAAGGTAACACATTGTTGTTCATATGGTAACACATGAGTATTAACATAGTATTGCGACATGTATACAGTATTACATATTACTAAAAAACAAGTGTTACTACATGAACAAAAGTGTTACACTATGAAGAATAATGTGTTACCACATGAACAAAACAAGTACAAGCGCGAAAATAAATTCTCAGTCTAAAATTACAGATTTAAAGAACAACTTGATGTGTTACTACATGAACAAAAGAGTGTTACCCTATGAACAAACGAGTGTTACTACATGAATAAAAACCAGTACAAACGCGAAAAAAAAAACCTTCAGTCCAAAATTATAGATTTAAAGAACAGCTGGAGAAGAGTGCAGAAGGATCTGAAAAACTGCATCACAAAATCGTGAGGAAAAAGAACAGAAGGACCTAAACTCACCGTTGTAAATCTGGTGGGAAGAAGAATTGGGAAGCGCCGCGAGAAAAGAAGAACCCTACGTGAGGAAAAAGGCGGAAGCGTGGATTACATGGGCCAGATCTGACCCGCGAAATTAAATTGGACTGAAATTGCACATATGACTTGTATGCAATATTACATACAATTTTTTGTCCTTTTATAAGTATAAATGTTCAATATATGAAATATCATTCTTTAGTATAAGTATCAATGTTTAAAAAACGTTTGATTTTATTCGTTGTTCTTCTCAAAATCACTAGGCTATGTTTGTTTGGGACTCACACAGATAAATTTAGGACTTTGCGCTTCCCGTCTCGTACAAGTTTGAGCTTTAGAGTCTGATTTTCAAATCTCACATTCAATCCACACCTATAAATACTTATTATTATTTTTCACAATACAGCACACTTTATTACTTTTTTTAATATATAATAAAATAATACAATATTAATCACTATTAAACATTGTTTTGACATAAAGTTAAATCACACTCTACTCAAATCTCAAAACAAACACATATATTTATTATTCATCAAAGATTTTAAATCCTTGGATTTTAAAACATTGATTTGCTCCGCATATTTAAATCCCAAAATAAATACAGTCTAAACAGTGATATTTCTTATACTAAACTGTGATACTTTAAAAAAGAGAATTCAAGTGAATTTGAGTTAATTGGAGTTATTGTGTTGTTTCTTAATCTAAACACTACATGAGATTTGTTGAGTAATTATATTATACATTTAAGATGCACTTAATACTAAACTTAATAAGTTAATATAAAAGTCACCAGATTAATTTGGATTGTCAATGTTTCATTGGCCTTGAGCGTCAACCTAATTATTTTATAGTTATAGATGCATGAAGGCGGCTGATCATTTGAATAATTTATCAAAGAAAACATTCATTTATATATAAAAAAATTGATTGGCTACAACTGGTCATTAATTCATGCCATCCACCATAACCACACTAGAGAAATAAATTTTAATATATTTTATTTATTTTGAGTTCAAAATACATATGAATGAAATAATGTACAATCTTGCAAAAAGCTTATTCTGGGCTAATATCAAATTTCAAGCTGTGTTTGGGTATTGTCCTATTTCAAACATTGATTACCTAGATAGACAGAGCATGTGTATATTTTGTACAGTAACCCCAATAACTACATGAAATGTCTTTTGTTTTATTATATTAAATGTTTATAAAAACATAGTTTTTCACAACAGTGTGGGGGCAATATTGTACCAAGAAAGAAACAGATATTATCATCTAACTCGACACATTTTTTTTCAAACTTGACAAGCTGATGAAAAATATGGCATGGCTAGAGACTTTTTGGCACACACATTATTTTAAAATTCTCAATCTAATCTTGATAATTGTACCTTGTTTACACACTTCCGCCCTTGTGTTAGGTTTATGAGATGAAGAAGTGTATATAATTTGCCACTAGATTAGTATTGTGATTGTCTTAACCTCATGAAAAAGTCTAGTGAAATAATCTAATAGGTAGAGACTCCATAATAGAATTTTTCTATGCTACATTGCAGGTAGTGGTGAGCATTCAGTTATTTGGCTACTGAATCGAACCAAAATAGCAAAATCAAAATATTCGAAATATTTTATTATAATAAACAGAAATCGAACCATTTGACTATATAGTCGAACTTAACCGAACTGAATAATTCAGTTCGATTTCGGTAAAAATCCGAAACTATTTGACATTGTGAAATAAAACCATTTTTAAAGGCACATGTTAAATTTTTACGGTAGAATTTCGGAAATTAAATAACACAACACAAGGTTCAATGATACTAGACTACTACAAAAGCTAACAATCAACATATAATGTATATAAAGTGTATTATTTCGGTTAGAAAATGAATAAATTAATTAGATTTGGGATTATATATAGAATGTATTATTTATGTTCGATTTTCGATAATTTTACCTTAAAAATCGAAATCGAAAACCAAAAACACTAAAATTCAAAACCGAATACCAAATTAAGAGGACCAAATTTTTATTTCAGTTCGATTTGGCTCGACTTTTCAATTTTACTTATAGTGTTCACTCCTATCAGAGGGCAATTTGCATCAGTGCTTTAACTTATTGCCCCACACATTTAATATGTTACATATATATCAAAGTAAATTGTACACCACCTTAAAGCTCTAGTAAATAGTGATTCTATCTCAAATATTTCATTATGACGTTGTATAATATAACACATTAAAGCACTGAAGAGTAGTGTCCAAGGACTGATATACAATAAACCATACAACATATATACAAGTGATGATTAGAGAGTGGGCTTTCACTCCAATCAATTAGGTGCCCACCTATCCCCTCTCTCTTTCTCCAACCTGGAAAACCTTAGCTGTGATAACAATCCTGCTATGCCTATATACAAGACACCTACAATTTCAATACTATGGTCCCCCTATATGTTATATTGTCTTTTTAATTAACCCAATTTCCCCTTGATGTGGAAAGGAGGCACACAACTCAGCTTAAATAACATTCTCCCCAATTCTCTATATCTATACTACAAATTAAATTAAAATTTTCTTGCTCTACAATAATGCAAATTTCAGCCTTTTAATTATTTCAAGTTTAATACTAACCAGCAAAAAAAAAATTGTTATAGAATAATAATTTACTAATACTTGTATGATTAGTAGCATGCGTGTACATTTAGTGAATGATAATAATATGTTTTACATGAATAGGTTGAATATATATACACACTATAAAATGTTTTACATGAATTCCGGGGGGTGGAGGTCAGTTTTTATCACTTTCAAAATTGTTTTAATTTTTTTTATAAATACATATATGTAAGCAAACTTTCGCACCACGTAAATTATAAGCATTAAAATCAATTTAGTAGCAAAATAGTCAACTTCCACTACCTCGTCCTATAATGTGGAGTGTGTGGTGAAGAAACGATAAACCCTGATTTATTTATTAGGTGCTGCCACATGTTTGGTCTCATGAATTGTAATTATTAATCTCAAAGTATTGTTTTTGATTTCGAAAATAAGATCACTACTTATAATATATAATAAATATTTATTGAGCCAATTGTATTATAATACTTTTAAATTAATATAATAATATTTATCAGTTAATATTATTACTTTTATAAACTAATATCAAGATTAATATTTATTTGTGTGTAAATATTATAGGTATTAATTTATAAAAATAATGATATCAAAATAAATTTTATTAAGAGAGTTTATGTTGTTAAAAAATCTATGTAAATATAACTTATATATAACCAGTAAAACAGATAGAATATAATTTTTCTTTTTTTTACGAGGCCAAAATATTGAAATAACTAATAATATAAAATAGAAAAGTATAGGATAAGAGTGAGTCTCATGCGCATTCAAATGCACCGTATATTCATAGTACAATTTAAAATCATGCAATTTATTATATTGAAAGATGCAATTTATTTACATTAAATTGTGTAATTATTTTTTTATGTTAATAATTGCATGATTTAATAAATTTTATAATTTTAAAATGAAGGAGAATTAAGCCACCAATTATTAAGCGTGGACATAATTCAGTTAGCAATGTGTGTGGGGCCAGTTATAGGTTATGCCAGGTGGAAGATGGGGTGTTGCATTTAGTGATGTGGCATGTGAAAGTGGGCCAAATACACGAGATTGTAAGAACCTCCTTTATTCGTTAACAAAGAATGATAAATGGGGGCCTCTTTGTTTTCCCACTTACTACTTTTTATTTATTTCTCTTTTTGGTATCCACATATCAAAGTTTAATCAAAATCCAGATTTCGCATCTGTATAAAATTATCAAATTATTGCTTGAAACACGTAAAATCATGTTTAATATAATTTAGTTGATGATATCAATAATGACCCGATCATTTTCGCCCCGTCCCATCAGTTCATATTTACACATGATAATAAAAATTAAAACGAATCATGTTATGTTTGATCATTTCCTTGTAGCAAAAGGCGAAGCCCTCGCCCTCAGGGCCCCCACCCACCGGCCCGACAGGAATGGTGGAGGTGGTAAATCATGGTAACTCAGCGGCTCATTAGGTGGGAGGACTAGTGTCTGGTGCCCACAAGAAGCTATCCCGGCCCGACATGAATGATGGAAGTGGTAAATCATGGTGACTCAGCGGCCCATTAGGCGGGAGGACTAGTGTCTGGTGCCCACAAGGAGCTATCCCCCACATTGGAGAGATAAAACTCCCACACTGCGGCTACCAGGACTCGATCCTGTGTCCTTGTAGCAATCTGTCACCCAGGAACCAACTGAGCTACGCTCATCCGGGTTGTTTGATCATTTCCTAATATAGCTAGGTGGAATAATACATTTCGATTATTATTTCTCATCATACACAACATTATTGTCTATTATTTTAGGAGCCGGGTTACCGTAATTTGTACATGACTATTCGATGAAATTTGTTCACAATATAAAATAGATATTATTATATTTATAAATTAATATTATAATACTTATCAACGGATGGATATGATACCATTAATCATTATATACTTATAAATTAACATTAAATTATTTATGTGTGCAGATATTATGATATTAGTTTATAAGTATAATGGTATCATCGAATGAATGTTATGATATTAGTATGGATCCAGTTTCATATGGTGAAATAAGTTTCACGGAAATGTTTGTATGCGTTAATTTGATTCTTTGGAACGTCCCGACAAAGTTAAAATGCCCTAACGCATGTGTTGATAGCCAAATAATCGATGTTAATGTGTTTAATGTGGCTTTATGGTTTGGTTAATCAAACTAGTAATTGATGAGTGGATTGACCAATAAATGTTTTTCGATAAATGTTGAGAGAACAACTCAAGAGATGTTTGGTAGGTTAAATTCAGATCTCACTTTCTAGCTAGCTATACAAAGAGCATTAAATGCTTACGACTCCATTTAATGCTGAAGATTGCCATTGACAGGCCTCTTATGGGAGGTCGCTTGAGGTCGTCATAGCTCGTATCGTTCGATGGATGACATCTGGACGAATCCCATGATTTTCGCCTAACTCTTGTACACATTACCTAAATAGGCACTTTAATCTGTCAAATCGCCGATATATGTTGATTTCTAAACCTTTAAAGAAGATATATTGTCCTAAATCTCTGATGTACATCTTGTCCCATCTAATTTCTATTGTCTTACTCGGCTGAGCTTGCTAATGATCGTGCTTACTCAAATAGTGACCATGCGAGGTCATTATTGGGTTTGCCAAATTGTCTTTCCTTGCTTTTAAATCGAGCTCCTTTTGACGTCGTTTGGCGAGGTACGGGGTGGACCCCTATTTGTAGTTTTCCTCACACAAGAGCGTGTTTAAATGGCGATCTGATTATAACATGACAAGATTAAATTTAATATTTGTCTAATAAAATTAAATATAATATAAACCATATTCTTTTAAAATAAAATATGGAAATTATTATATTATTGGAGTGCATATAAGGCATGAGAAGGTTAGAAAGAGAAGGAGGATCTTTGAGTCCATGTATTATTTATCCATATATCCACAATAATTCATGTGCACTCATTAATCAATTTGGGTGAAATCTAAAGCAAAGGGGAGAAGAAAGAACCCATCCTAAAGGAAGGGAGGAGATGAAGAAAAGGAAAAGGCCATGAATCTTGTGCCTTACGCCTTGGGGAATACTTTCTTTTCTTCAACCCCCATACTACTATACATATGGTCAATTTTCTATTATATGTTTTTTTTTTTTTTAAATTAATTGTAATGTTTCATCTATATTTATGATATATACGATAATGTGATAAATGCACATGGGATAATTAAATTTTCATACAAAAGTTACGTAGAAGACTCGATTAAAGAATATAGGCAGGTGAATTTAAACTCGTGATTTTTTATTCATTTTTGTTTTTTTACATATGAAAAAATTAAACAAAGATTCATGATATCGTAAACAATATTGTATCCGTATGTTCATCACATTCATAATTGACCTTTCTCGGCCTTTTTAATATAATAAAATGTAATTAATTAAGAAAACTATAATTTCACCGGACCAAATAAGCAAAATATGACAGCAAAAGAATATGAGAGTCTTTGGAGAATTCAATGAAGATGATATGAACGAGTTTTATGAAATAAATAGGGATCGAAGTTTCAAAATTTAATATAGTATCATCATTATAACCAAAATTAAAAACCATTTATTAGTAGTTTGTAATAAATATCACTTTGGGGGACAAGACATAGGGCATGGCATGAAAGTCATAGTTCCAAAAATAAAACCCTTCAATCAAAAAAGACAAAAATTGGGTGAACTTGATTTCACGGTGAACTCGACTTTTTTAGTATTATTATTACGTGTAAAATTATCATTGTTATGCATAAAAATTATTATTGTTATACACAAAAACTCTCACTGTTTAATTTTAAACAGTGAGAACTTTTGTGCATAACAGTAATAATTTTTTCATATAACAATGATATAATTTATGTATAGACCTAATTCACAGTAATGTTACTTATGAAAAAATTAATAATAATTTTTTTACACCATTTTATTAGATATCTATATATATGTATTGATTGAGGGAAATTTGCTGCATTATTAAGTTGTTAATCTTTTGGGCGGGTAGTCATGCTGGACCCGTGTAATAGTCACCGGGCATAGCCAGTATCAAGTCTCACAAAACCGTCATCAGCCGGTCAACGTACGATTGTACATGTGCACCTTGTTTTAATCGTGGGATGCTAATTTGTCAATATATCAATTCTTATATTAATTAATCCTTTCCAAAAAGAAAAAAATATTAATCCTTTAAAAAATAAGCCAATATTTATAAGGATAAGTTGTATGTATGTTATTGACGAATTGAATTTTAAATATTACTATGATACGTTATTCTTAATTATTTATCAGGGATTTTGACACCGAAAGTCAAAATTGGCTTTAGTATTCTTTATTTTTTGTCACTAATTTTTGAAAAAAATTGAGGAGAAATAAAATAAAAATTATGATTTACAATGTTTGTGGACAACGTATGAGCCAACAACTTGGGTCGATAAGGGATCCGGTAACTGGGGAAAATCCATTTAAATGGAGCCCGGGTTATTAATCATGCAAACGAAATTATGAATTTAGTTAGATGAATAATATAATCCATGCTAATCGCTCATACCATGATAATATTTCACTTTTAAAATAAGTTTAGACCTCTTTTTTTTAAGACAATCAATTACAATAGTTTCATAAAATAATCAATTACAATAAATGGCAGCATCACCATAACTCGGAATCGCTACCAAACAAGAGGGGGACCACCACCCCACAAGAGGGAGATCACCACAAGAGGGAATATTTCCTCTCCGTGTCCCGAACTCGGGACCTTAGGCTGCGTTTGTTTTGGGTTTTAAGTGTGCGGAGCAAGTCAAGGTTTTAGAATTCTTAATGAATAGTAAATGTATGTGTTTGTTTTGGGATTTGAGTAGAATTGAGATTTAACTTTATGTCAAATCAATGTTTAATAGTGATTGGAGTTGTATTATTATATTATATTGAGAAGAGTAATATAATGTATAAAGTGTGATGTATTGGGAAGAGTAATAATAGGTTTTATAGGTATTTGTAGGTATGGATTGAATGTGAGATTTAAAAACTAGACTTTAAATCTCAAACTCATATGAGACGGGGAAATAAGAAAGTCACAAATCTATCATGTGTGAATCCCAAAACAAACATAATAGCCTTAAGTCTCGGTGGTGGTGGCTTTCTAATCACTGGAAATTTATCCACACTCAAACCCCATATTCTGTTTAAAAAGCTAATAACACTTTATTTACTCGTCTCAAGGAAATATCATACAAAAATTATATCAAATTCTTATAAATTATTTTGAAAATTTACGAATTCAAATTAACACTCCTAATTAGGATTGTCTAAAATAATATATTTTATTAAAGAAATTAAATGCACTATGTGCATAGTGCAGCGAGTAGCTCAAGGGTAATTTTAATAATATTAATTATTTTATTAAACAATATATATTAATATGATGGTATTATTAGTTTTTCCAAAAAAATATACTCCCCCTGTTCGATCTTGTTTACACTATTTTCGTTTTGGGCGTTCCAATTTTGTTTACACATTTTCTTAAATGAAAATATTCACTTTATACTTTATCACTTTATCATATAAAATATTAATAAATAATTTTTTCTACCCCCAATATTTTATCACTTTATCATTTTATCACATAAAATACTAATAGATAATTTTTTCCACCCCAACACTTTATCATTTTTTCTTAAACTCCGAGCACACAGTAATTGTGTAAATAAGATCAGAATGAGGGATTATTACATTTAGTTCCACAAAAATAGTTCACTTTTTTTTTTTTTGGTTTGTTCAAAGTATAATAATTTTTCTTATTAAAAGTGTGAAATACTCCTATCTAATGTATATAAAGATTAAATATTATTTGTGTATTCAATAAAAGAATAGTATATCAAGAACTCTATACTAATATAATTCATAATTTTAGGAAGAAGTGGAATAATTCAAGTGGTCAGAGCACCGCTATCTATCCCACGAGATCATGAGTTCGAGTTATCATTTGCACATTAAATTATATTTTATTGATTTATGTAAAAAGTAAAACCGACTATTTTTATAGGGACATACAAAATAATTATTTTCACTTAAAAACACTAGTTATATCCAATTATACAATATAATTTTATTTTATTTCTGACAACAATTATACAATATAATTAAACGTCCTGTCATGGTCAGATTCATCCCGGGGTGATAGAGGTGGTTCAGTCATTTTATATGATGAAATGACTGTTGTACCCTTAATAAAATAAGTGACAATTTTTATATCATTTTTTTTTATTAAGGGTACAAAAATAATTAACAGTATTCACCCCGAGGTGAATCACTCCAAATATCATTACCCTTTTTAAAAATCCCTCTATATACTAATATGGAGTTTCTTTTTATGATGTGTCAACTCCATGTTAATTTAACATATGTGTCATTCAATGAGAAATTTGAGTACACATGTCATTTTTTTATTTGGTTATTTTTATAAAAGAATTCTATGTGTCATGAAACTTAAAGCTTTTGTGTATAATTGATTTCTAATTATTTAAATATTTAAAATATGTGTGAATGTTATAAAACGTGTAATTCATATTTATTACATTATGTTTTATTTAACTATATAATATTATTCATTTATTTATCTTTCGGTAATTTTTGTTTGACTTAATTTAATATAAATAAAATATTCATTCTAAATTTTTTTTATCTTAGTGTGAATTATATTCAATTATTAATTTTTTAATAAATAATTTTATTTTATAATTGCTCTTATGTATATCTTAACATATTTTATGTGGCAAAAGTATTTTATATTATAATTCATTCACTTTCAATTTTTTTTCATTATTACATATTAATTAATTAATTAATTAGTCTTTTCTTAGTCGATTTATTTTTTTTTGATTTGTAAGTATCAATTTTATATTAAAATGGATAAATAATATTTAACGCAATAATCTTATTCCAAGGTTTAAGAAAATTTACTAATATACACCTTAAACAATTATTAATTTATATTTAGTGTTTTTATGTACATATTTATAATTTTAATTATTAAATATAATATTTATTGAAAATATTGCAATTTTTAATTAGAAACCGTGTAACACGCGGGCACTAAACTAGTATGTTTAAAAATGTGAGTTTTAAAAATAGATGATATAGAGGAGAGAGTGGATGGATCCATCCATCTATGCTCTAAGACTTGATAAATAAACACGAAGTAGAATAACTCAAATGATTAAAATACTACATGTACTAAAAGCTTTTCAAGAGGGAATAAATTTCAGAATTCTTAATTTCATATTCAAATGAGAAAATAATCCTCCAACGGATAATATAAATAGACAAAGTCTTGTATACATCAAGCGCATCATACCGTGTAATTAAAGTACATTTTTTAAATGTATTATTTATTTTTCTGAAACATTATACTTGTTTACGTTGGAACATCCAACTTGTTTTTACTAGAATGTTCAACTTGTTTTACACTGGACAAGTTGAACGTTTCAGGAAAATAAGTTGAATGTTTTAAAAATACACTTAATTTGTCGGTGCACTTAATACAATGACAAAAATTCATACAATATTGTCTATACATGAGACGGAGTACAAATTAATACAAATCACACTCACTTCTCTCAAAATATTAAAGCGTTAATGTTCAAATTATAATTTGTCTCACCGTGAGACTGTCTCATGCAAATGTGCCTCGGTCTCGTCTCCATCATTTTGTTTGGTAATATATAAAATTCATGAAATTTATTTGGTAATTTGTATAAATGAAGAAGTAAATTTGTAAATATGAAAGGTATAGTAACTTGGTTTAAAGTATAGATTATAGAATAAATAAGAAGATTAGAATAATAGTAGTACATGGTAGTTGTAGTAGCGCGTAGAGGAACCAATAGGAGTCTCACAATCTCAAGTCTAGAGAGAGAGAGAGAGAATCTGGTTGCCAGCGATGAAATAGAGGGATCAACGTTCTCTCTCACCCTCACAGGTCAAAGCTGGCATCGCATCTCTTGTTTAAAGCCCCCTTCTCCCTCTCACATTTCTCAATTCTTCTCTTCTCTCTCGGAAGATTAATTTCAGATTCGAATTAAATATGTATTTCACCCCCACACTCTAAGCCCGATCCTAGAGAGAGAAAGTTTGATGGTTGATTCCTGGAATTCATCCATGGCTGCTGCATCTCCCTCTCTTTCCGCCAGAGAAAGGAAACACTGGTGGCTCACCAATAGAAAGGTAATTGATCTTTAATTTCTTAAATTGTTTGGCTGTTTTGGGGAAATTTATTAATTGTTCTGGATTTGTTGCAGATTGTGGACAGATACGTGAGGGAAGCTAAAATGTTGATTGCGACGCAAGAGCAGACCGATATCGCCGCCGCCCTGGGGCTTTTGGACGCGGCGCTGTCGTTGGCGCCGCGTATGGAGGTGGCGCTGGAGCTGAAGGCGCGGTGTCTGCTGTATCGCCGCCGGTTCAAGGAGGTGGCGGATATGCTACAGGACTATATTCCGAGCTTGAAGATGGTGGCCGCCGACGATACGCCGTCGTCGGGTTCGTCGGATAACTCGTCAACTCAGCTGTCGAGGGAGCGAGTCAAGCTTCTCTCCTCCGGTGGTGACTCGGTGAGTGAAGGCGAGCTGGCGTTCAAGTGCTTTTCCGTTTCCGATTTGATGAAGAAAGTCATCGCTGGTCTTTGCAAAAACGTTGAGAAAGAAGGGCAGTGGAGGTAATTTTTCTGATGATATTTTTTCAATTTCTCTGTTTATTTTTTATTTTTGAAATGGTTATTGTTGAATGGTGAGAAAGATGCTTGAATTTTACGCGAAGTCGCTGTTCGCAATTAATGAAATGTCACCTAATTCAGTTCTAATTAATGCGTAATGTTCTTATCCGAAAGTCAATTTGTCCTTGATTCAAAATTTTCACCAACAACAAAACGAGATTAAAAAAATTCATTCTAATTCAACGAGTTTGATTGAGTTGACTCAGTCCTCTCTAACGCATTTTCACAAACAGGTATTCCGTGTTGGGCCAAGCGTGTTGCCACCTGGGTTTAATGGAGGAAGCCATGGTGCTTCTCCAAACCGGAAAACGCCTCGCCACCGCCGCATTCCGCCGCGAAAGCAACTCATTCTCCGACGACATCTTCTCCTTCAACAAATTCCCCCTCTCCGGCGAAATCTCCATAGCCAACCCTCCCCAAACCCCCCCAAAATCCGAGATCGAGAGCATCTCACACCTCCTCTGCCACATCAAACTCCTCCGCCGCCGCAAGACCGCCGCGATCGCCGCCCTAGACGCCGGCCTCTACTCCGAGGCCATCCGCCATTTCTCCAAAATCCTCGACGGCCGCCGCGGCGCCCCCCAGGGATTCCTCTCCGAATGCTACATCCACCGCGCCTCCGCCTTTCTATCCGCCGGCAGAATCGCGGAGGCGATAGCCGACTGCAATCGGGCTCTAGCGTTGGACACTTCCTCCATTGATGCTCTCACCATTAGAGCTACTCTATTCGAAACCATCCGATGTTTACCCGACAGTCTTCACGATTTGGAGCACCTGAAACTGCTATACAATTCAATCCTTCGGGATAGAAAACTGCCAGGCCCAATTTGGAAAAGGCAAAACGTTCAGTACAGAGAAATTCCGGGGAAACTCTGCTCGTTGGCCTCGAAAATCCAGCAATTGAAACAGAGGGTTGGCAGCGGAGAAACTGGGAATGTGGATTACTACGCTTTGATCGGATTGAGAAGGGGCTGCTCGAAATCAGAATTAGAGAGAGCGCATTTGCTGCTGACTTTGAAACACAAGCCGGATAAGTCTTCCAGCTTTATCGAGAGATGCGAATTGGCCGATGATAAGGACATGGATTCGGTGAGGGATCGAGCCAGAATCTCGTCTTTATTGCTGTATAGATTGATTCAGAAGGGATACACTAGTGTGATGGCCAACATTTTGGACGAAGAAGCAGCCGAGAAGCAAGAGAAGCAACGAAAGAAGGTCGGGCCGCCCTCAGCCTCCAGAGTGGAGGCAATTCCGGCGGCAAATGTGGTTGAAAATAAGCCCACTGCGGTGGTTAAAACTCCGCCGGCGTCAGTTTTCCAGGGCGTTTTTTGCAGGGATCTTGCTGTTGTTGGTAATCTGCTTTCTCAAGCAGGGTTTAATCGTCCAATGCCAGTGAAATATGAGGCATTAAGCTGTTGATTAGTGGGTAATTACGGGGGGGTAAAAGTGGAATAATCTTGTGCTTTTGAAAATGTTAATAGAAGGGCGTGAGATTCTGACGATTCTGGTGGCAATGTACAAACTGGCATGCTTGTAGTACTACTGCCCTGGATAAAAATTTTGTCACTAGAACTATCTTCTTCTTTTTTCTTTTTCTTTTTGGGTTCATTTATAATTTTTTTCTTTTCTACTTTGTCACATGTACAGATTTAATATCATCTCTCCAACTTGTTGCTCTATTTATGAATGATGTTGTTGTTAGGCATAACTTAAAATTGGTTTTGTGTCATTTTCTTTGATAATATTACCAGCCTTGAAATGGGAGGTTTGTAATCAATGTTTTCATGATTATTACTATTGTGCTTTGCAATTTTGCCTTTTGGCTTCTTATGTTCTTATCTCATGTCTTGCTCTTGTATGGGCATATACTACTATTCCCTTCTACACATCTTCAAAAAATCAAACATTCTATGACTTCTTCATTTTGCAACCTCATTTTGCCATCTAGATCATGAGCTTTGCTTCATGGACTCCTACCTATTCATTAATCTCATAACTTTGCGTTGAATCTACCCCAGAATAAAAGATTTAGCTTTGGAAATAATTATGATTGTTACTTAGTTATATATTGATTATTAACTTAAGTTACTTTTACCATGCAGTGTTTTAAGGACCATATCTAATTTTGAACTAAAAATCGGCCAATGAGACCAAGGTTTACATGCATAGAATACGGATATGAGTGCACAAAGTTTAGTTCAATGTAAAATGAGATTATATATGTGCATTCTCTTGTAATCGAATCATATATAGATATTAAAATTTAATCAAATTATCCATACGCTCGAACTATATATCTATTTAAAAGAGAAATATAAATAATTTATTGTAACTTGTTATTAAAATCACTAAAAATACTCTGATCAAGTCTTCTGTGACACAGAATTCACTTGAACTCATTTTTCGAGTATTATAATAACACTTTGTACGCACAACAGAGACAACGTTGATACTTGGAAAAAAAAAAAATTTATGTGAGCTTGAATTCACAAAAGTTTTTGCTAAATGCTTTAAAGTCATCATATGAACTACAAAAGATTTATTATTGAATTAAAGGTATTTAACTTCAAATTTGAGCTTTGTCCAACCTAATGTTAATCTTGGTGATGATAGGTGTGGTGATCGCTGTCATTTGTCAATTCTTCAATTTAAATGTGCGTGTATGGTAAAGTAAGCCTGAATTTCATAAAAAGGAAACTAATATGCGTTATGATTTATCTCTAATTCAGTATAATGTCGAAAGAGTAGTAGAAAGTGTACGTACATCGATCTAAAGCACTTATATATATATAGCTCGAAATCGTCATAAATTATTTATACTCAACCATAGACAACATAATTTGAGTTAAAATTTGGCAAAGTATGGTATGCTGCATTCAAGTGCACCGTGTATTTTAGTAAATAAATTTTATGATTTTAAAATGAATTATGAGTGCACGGTGCGCACAATTCACCTGAGTATATATGAGACCTACTCTTTTTTATTTAGCGAAAAATAATACTCCATCCGTCCCAATATTACTGCAACACTTGCCTTATTGGGACGTCCCAACATTACTGCAACACTCTTAAAAAGGAAACAAATATAATATTAATACACTTACAACACCCTTATTTTATTCCACTCAAACTCATTTTATCCCACTTTTCTTGGTTTGCGATCCGATTTCTATGTTGCAATAATCCTAGGAGGGAGGGAGTATTCGATTAATTTCAAAATATCATAAACAAGTATGAAGTATTCACCGTTGGAGTTCAAAAATAACTCTAAATCAATTAAAAATACACTGAACTTTCCATCAACTACTACCATCATCATGGTAGACCATTAATAAAATACTTTTTGGTGCCCGTGTTTATTGTAATATTTATTTTATTTGGACGTCTTAATATTATTGTAATACTTCTAAAATGAAAATAACACACAATATTAACACCCTCATAATATTACTTAATTTTTAAAATTGTCACTTAAATTTTTTCTTTATTTAAACTCAAACTCACTAAAAATTAACATTTATATCTTGAATTACCCACAATATCTCTTTTTTTTATTACTTTAAACTCATTTTTTCTTTTTTTCTCCTTGATTTATATGTCGTTTTCAGTGTTATAGGTTTTTTTGGATGGAGGGAGTAGTTTTTTTTCAAATAAATAAATACTAGTATAAAATTCAGAATCCCATGGTACAAGCGGGTAATGCAGGCAGATTTGTCAGTTTTGGCAAGGCCTGTGGCTGTGGATAATGTACCAACATAAAATGGCTTATATCAGCACTCAATACAAGAAGATCATTAACATATATATTTAATTTAATATTCTTTTTTAACCTATTCAAACTTTTACTCGCCATAATTACTTACCCCACCAACCCATTCCCAGGGGTAAATAATGACGCACTGCAACATGTACGGTCGTCAGCTTTTTCAACCATTTTTTCTTCTTTGAAAAAAAAAAGTGGACCGAAAAAACTTGCATGAAAAGATATTTATTGCAATCAAGGTAAAAAAGTAAAAAACTTTCTCGATTGAAGCATGCTAGCAGTCAGAAAATTTTTACACGAGTTAAAATGGAATAATCATGAAAAAGGCTAATTGGACTTATTATTATGTTTCGTAGGCCATGTGACTTGTTTGGTAGCAAATAAATAGTTTTGAGAGCTTTATCTAAATGTACCAGTCTTTATGCACCAGGTACAAATGGTACATGACTTGGAGTTTAATAATGTATTTACTTTTGAGTTGGATCGATCTTTTTATAAAGATTATCTTTCTAATATAAAAATTCTATAAAATACAAAAGTTGGGATGTGATGTTTTTAAAACAGCTGATGAATCAAAATGGTATTTTTAGGTGCCCAAGCCTACTAGTTATTTGGTTTCAGAAAACAAAAAAGGAAACTAGGAATTTTATTTCAATTTTATATTATATTTTATCAATTTCAATATATATATATATATGTGAATTTTTTTTGTTATTACAAAATACTTCGATATATTATGAGACTGTCTCATGTAAATATATTTCTTAAACTTTTAGAGTATATTGATAGTATGTACATATTTGATTCACGATTATATTAAACTACATCCAACCATAAATAACATCTATAGTCCACCATGATACAGAAGTATATATGCTAAAATAGATGAATTAAAATTGTCGAAAATTCTACTTTTATTGAGAATTTGAATTGATTTGCACGAATTTTATACATATATATATTTACACAAATATTTACAATATTAAAAAAGAACAATTAAGAATAATACGTCAACAACGTCCATAAAATAATTAGTAACTGATTTACTTAGAGTTGCCCCATGTTTGGATATCTTTTGGAATAGGAGGTCTTATAATCTAATCGCTCATGATTCATGAACGAGCTTTTCACTCAAAGTCGAATCGAAAACCTCTTGTAATAACATTTGATTCTCTTTTAGACTTCCTTATGTCTTTTAGTGCTGAATGATTTCAAATTCTTAATTAATGCAATATTTTTTCTTTCAAGAAAAAAATTAATTTACTCCAAAATGAAGCTCCATTATTCAACCATTCTCCATTCTCCATTCTCATTATAATTTATAAGAGAAGTTATTCTTAGTCTTTTAAAATGAAAGTATGTGGGCGTGGTCAATTTCTTAAAAGGAATGCTAGGTCTTGGTTTGTTTCCAAGCAAAGGGCAAATTGCAAATTGCAATAATAATACTACCTCCGTCCCGTTCTTTAGGGTTTTCTGACTGTTCATAAGGATTTATATGAATAGTGATTAGAAAGGGCTGTTTATTAGTATTTTATGTGATAAAGTGATAAAGTGATGGGTAGTTGGGGGTAGAAAGAGTTGTTTATTAGTATTTTATGTGATAAAGTGATAAAATATATTTTCATTTTAGGAAAGAAACCTTAAAGATTGGGACAAAAAAATGGAAAAAAAACCTTAAAAATTGGGACGGAGGGAGTATTCATAAACACAAGAAATTGATACTAAGTCAAAAGCACTAGTGACATTGGAAGCTACAAGCATGAAAATCAATGACGTACAAATATTCTCACAATCACTGGCTTTTTTGTGGATTTCGTATAGAGTGAAATACTTTGATTTGCTAAATCTATTTTATTTTATCTATTTTAGGAACACACTTACACACTTCTATAAATATTAGTGAATTTTCCTGATTTGTCTTTATATTTGGTGGGTTTCATACGCATCAAGTGCACTGTTCACTCATAGTGTATTTTAAAACTATTCAATTTATTATAATGAAAGATACAATTTATTCACATTAAATTGTCTAATTATTAATATAAAAAAATAATTATACGACTGAGTGTAAATAAATTACTTCTTTCAGTATAAATACACTATAAATACATAGTGCACCTAAATATATATCAGAATTAGCCTTTTTATATTTCCTAAGGGTATGTTTGTTTTGAGCTTGAGGTGGAAGGAGCAAATCCGGATGAGGGAAATCCTGTGAATAGTAATTCATTGTTTGTTTTGGGTTGAATGTAGTAGAGATGGATGGAGCTTTATGTTGCGAGACCAGAGGGAAACAGGAAGAATGGTGAGTTGGGAACGAAGGGAGAGATAGAATTGGGGTTTCTTGTGTCAGTGGGAAAGATAGGTTTTGAATACATTTATCTGAATGAGGGATTTGACTCAGAGAAAATAAGTGATACGCCTGAGTGGAATTGTCTGAATGAGGGAATTGACTCAGAGAAAATAAGTGATACGCCTGAGTGGAATTGTCTGAATGAGGAACCTGACTTGGAGAATACACCTGAGTGGGACGCAGATGGGAAGATCAAGTGATACACCTGAGTGGAGTTGTCTGAATGAGGAAATGTTTAGGTTTCTCGCAAATGGGCCCAAACATTTAGAATGACCTGGAATTTAAAGATTGAAGAGGAGGCTTGTGCCCAATCATATCTATTTTAATTCTGCATTTAAATTACCTAAGGAATATCCATCTGTGTGTGGACCCCACAGTTTGTTACAAAAATGGCCTGCGGCCGATGAATGAGATATCAGAAAATTTGCACCATTCTCTCTCCTCTAACTTCCTCTCTTCCTATCTAATTCTATCTCTCTCAATTTCTTCAAATCTTCATCTTGTTCTACACAGTAATTTACATTTCAGCAACACTATTCCCAGAAAATCCAAAAAACACATTACAAAAATACCAGAAAAATATAAAAAACTCAACATTTGGTATTCCAGAGTCAGGTTTGATCATGGCCGAGGGAACGCGCTTCAAGGATCTGCAAGAATCACACAAAAGCTGGAATTATTAATTCAAACGGAAGCTATGAAGCTGGAAGCAGTAGAGGGGAAGCTAACAGACAATATTCAAGGTTTAACAACTAAGATGGAGGAGAAATTTGATCTTATGACTAACACTTTGACAGCTATGCAGTTACAATTGTTGAATATGGAAAAAGGCAAGGGTCACAATGAAGGGCCTTCTATTTTGGGGAGTCCTAACTATGGATCTGGTGGTGGAGGGCCTAACTATGGACATGCTGGTGGAGGGCTTACCTTTGGATCTGCTGGTGGGGGATCATCATATCAGTATCAGGAATCTCCAAGGAAGTTAACTGATGGTACCCAATTTCACAACCCAGTACCTAAGATTGAATTCCCTAGGTTTGATGGCTCTAAAGCTAGGTTATGGGTACTGAGATCCAATGGGTATTTTAAACTTATGTCTAATATGACTGATCAACAAAAAATAACTTTGGCTACTATCCATTTTGAGGGTAAAGCAGCACTATGGGTTCAGAATTTCAATCAGAGAAATGTGGAATTAACTTCGGCACAATTTTTGGTTATTCTCTCAACTAGATTTGAGGAGATTAAGGACTCTACAGTGATTTCCGAGTTTAACAAACTCAAACAAACTGATAGCTATGAAGATTATGTTGATAAGTATGAGAACCGAAAGCTTGTATCTTTGGTAGTTCTTTGGGATGTATTCTCATAAACTTACTTTGTGGCAAGTTTCATTGGAGGACTTAATGAAGAGCTACAAGCAAACAATAAATATGTTTGAACCTACCACACTTCAACATGCTATTAAATTGGGCAGGAAGCAAGATCAGGTTACTGCTGCACTAACTAGAAAACTTAAGCCCTATTCAAGGGTTTCTAATCCTAACCCTAACTCTAACCCTAACTCTAACTCTAATTTTATGCAAAGGTGGAAGAAGGGTGATCTTCTTTGGGCCCTACCAAAGAAAGGAAACCACATTTCAAGGTCTTATCTCCTCTGAGATGGCAAAATTTAGGAGGAGAAGGGGTTATGTTACAATTGTGATGAACCTTTTGCGCATGGGCACAAATACAAACAGAGAATTTCATACATGATTATGGCAGAAGAAGAGGAAGATACTCAATCCTTCTCTTCTTCTCCCCTTGAAGGGAAGAAGAACATGTTGTTTATGGAACATGACATCTTGGAAGAGGTCCAGATGTCACTAAATGCTCTAAGTGGTGAAGATGGAGTTACTACCATGAGGCTTTTTGGGGAGTTTGAACACCACAAACTCCACATTCTCATAGACTCAGGTAGCACCCTGAGTTTTATACAAAAGGCTTCAATTTAAAAGGCTCAAATGCCCTTTGGTGATGCTAAACTAATACTTAGTGAAGGTTCTTTAATGGGCAAAGATTGGTCAGCTCACAACAAGTGAACCCTTTCACTTGGAACATGCAGGGTCATCAATTCACCTACCCACTGAGGCTGTTGGAGAATGAGGGTTGTGACCTGATCCTAGGAGGGGATTGGTTAAAGTTTTGCACACCTATTGAGCTTGACTATGAAAAGATGACTTTCACAGTCAGCTTGCTTGGGAAAAGGGTGAAACTACAAGCACTTACTTCATCAGCTGAATGTAAGTTGATTTCTGATGTGGGCTTATATCAGATGATCCACACAGAAGCCTTTAAGGAAGTTAATGAGATGTACATAATTACATCAACACCACCTACCCACACTGAAGATGATCCTGAGTTACTTAAGCTACTACTAGCTTACAAGGATATATTTGAGAAACCAGTGGAACTACCACCAGGAAGGGGGGTGGAACACCAGATTATACTCAAACCAGGGAGCATCCCTAAACAGCAGTACCCATATAGAACTTCTCATACCCATAAAGAGGAAATTGAAAAGATTGTAAAGGATTTGCTGACTACAGGAGTAATTCAACATAGTAAGAGCCATTTTGCTTCACCTGTGATTTTGGTGAAGAAGAAAAATGGCACCTGGAGGTTATGTGTGGATTACAGGTACCTTAATGAGCTCACAATCAAGCACAACTACCCTATTCCTATCATTGATGAGTTACTAGATGAGCTTAAGGGTGCTAAGATCTTTTCAAAGATAGATTTTAGGTCAGGGTACTTTCAAATCCTAATGAAGGAAGAGCATAGGCAATTGACTGCTTTCAGGACCCATAATGGTCACTATGAATTCCTAGTGAAGACATTTGGGTTGTGCAATGCACCTGCTGGCTGCTACATTTCAATCACTAATGAATCAGGTGTTCAGGGATCACTTGAGAAAATTTGTGTTGGTATTTTTTTATGACATCCTCATTTACAGCACTGAGGAAACACAACATTTAATTCACTTGGAAGCAGTCTTACAACTTTTGAGGGCCAATAAGTTGTTTGCTAAGAGAAGTAAATGTAGTTTTGGCCAGACTAGTTTGGAGTATTTGGGCCACATAATTTCTAAGGATGGAGTTGTCACTGATCCAGGAAAGATTGAGTGTATGGTTCAGTGGCCAAAACCACAAACCATAAAACAATTAAGGGGTTTCTTGGGCTTAACAGGGTATTACAGGAAGTTTGTGAAGGGATATGGTTTCATCAGCAAACCACTCACTTCTTTACTCAAGAAGGACAATTTTAAATGGAACTCTGAGGCAGACCTAGCTTTTCAGAAATTGAAGGAGCTATGGTGAGTGTCCCAGTGCTAGCATTACCTGATTTCACAAAGAAATTTGTGGTGGAAACTGATGCTAGTGGGAAGGGAATTGGAGCTGTACTCATGCAAGAAGGAAAGCCCATTGCTTACATGAGTAAGTCCTTGTGTTCAAGGAATCAAGCACTCTCTGTCTATGAGAGGGAGTTTTTGGCAGTACTAATGGCCATTGAGAAGTGGAAACACTATTTGCAAGGTCAGAAATTCACTATAAAAACTGACCAACAATCCCTTAAACACCTTCTGGACCAAAAAGTGGTAACTCCACTACAACAGAGGTGGATTACTAAGTTGTTGGGCCTTGATTATGAGATATTGTATAAAAAGGGGAGTGAGAACAGTGCAACTGATGCACTATCCAGAAGGGAGAACAGTTGTTCTGCTATAACTACAATGGTCCCAACCTGGTTGGATCAGGTCCTGCTAAGTTACACTGATGATGGTTACATTGAGGAAATCATCAAAGCCAAAGGTACTGATCCTAATACTTACCCCTTATTTCAGTTCACTAATGGTATTTTGAGATATAAAAAGAGGTTGTTTGTGGGTAGCAGTAAAGGATTAAGAGATTTAATCCTTTCTGAGATGCACTCCACACCCTATGGAGGTTATTATGGGGTTACATGTACTTATCAGAGGCTTTAAGAGGATGTTTTTCTGGCCTAATATGAAAGATGATGTGTTAATGTGGGTCAAGAGGTGTGAAGTGTGTGCCAAAAATAAGTCAAGCCCAGGTTTATACCCTGGCCTCCTACATCCCTTGCCCATTCCAGAGCAAGCATGGTCACATATCTCTATGGATTTCATAGAGGGGCTTCCTAACTCTTGGGGAAAGAATGTGATATGGGTGATAGTGGACAGATTCACTAAATATTCACATTTCATAGCCCTATCACATCCATATACTGCTACTTCATTAGCTAAGGTGTTTTTGGATGTTGTCTATAAGTTGCATGGGTTACCAGCTAGTATAGTGAATGACAAGGACAAAATATTTACTAACTGTTTTTGGAAGGAACTATTTAAGTTGGTGGGAACTCAATTACACCTAAGTTCATCTTATCACCCCCAATCTGATGGACATACTGAGAGGGTAAATCAATGTCTGGAGCAATACTTGAGGTGTTTAGTAAGTGACAATCCTAAGCAGTGATTGAAGTGGCTATCTTTGGTAGAGTACTGGTACAACACAAATTATCATTCAAGTCTGAAGATGACACCTTTTGAGGCTCTCTACGGGTATACTCCTACAGGTTTTATGGGCCATATTTGGATTCAACTAATGAGGAGGTTACAGATCTGCTTACTCACAGGCAACACATCATACAACAAGTCAAGGATAATCTAATCAAAGCACATAATCGCATGAAGGTACAAGCAGACAAGCACAGACAAGAGAGGTTTTTTGAGGTAGGAGACCAAGTTTTTCTCAAACTTCAACCCTTTCGGCAGAATTCCATTCAATACCGAAAGAATTTGAAGTTGTCATCAAAATACTTTGACCCCTATACTATCCTGCAAAGGGTGGGGAGTGTAGCTTATAAACTAGATCTACCAATTGGGTCAAAGATTCATCCCGTCTTCCATGTTTCTTTACTCAAGAAACACATAGGGGTTAAGTATGTACCTTCACAGAGTCTTCCAGATGATTGACTCAGAGAAAATAAATGATACGCCTGAGTGGAATTGTCTGAATGAGGGACCTGGCTTGGAGAATACGCCTGAGTGAGACGCGGATGGGAAAATCAAGTGATACGCCTGAGTGGAGTTGTCTGAATGAGGAAATGTTTGGGCTTCTCGCAGATGGGCCCAAACATTTAGAATGACCTGGAATTTAAAGATTGAAGAGGAGGCTTGGGCCCAATCATTATCTATTTTAATTCTGCATTTAAATTACCTAAGGAATATCCATCTGTGTGTGGACCCCACAGTTTGTTACAAAAATGGCCTGCGGCCGATGAATGAGATATCAGAAAATTTGCATCATTCTCTCTCCTCTAACTTCCTCTCTTCCTATCTAATTTTATCTCTCCAAATTTCTTCAAATCTTCATCTTGTTCTACACAGTAATTTACATTTCAGCAATATTATTCCCAGAAAATCCAAAAAACACATTACAAAAATACCAGAAAAATATAAAAAACTCAACACTTTATGTCAAATCAATATTTTTTAATTATGATGATGTATTATTTTATTATTGTTAGTTAGTATGATAATGATTGTATGAAAGAAAAGTAAAAGTGATAATGAATTATTGTAAGAAAAGTATGAGAGAGAATGAGTTGGTGTAAGAAAAGTAGTGATGTAATAGTTTTAAGGTATAGATATGTAATATGTGTGGATGTGTATTTGAATGGAGGATGAGATGTAAAAATCCAAAAAATGGACGGGACGGGGGGAGGCCCATCCCCCATCCGGACCTCCCGGCCAAAAACAAACACCACCTAAGTATTTTATATAAAAGAATTGGGTTCACTTCCACACTAATCAACAAAACTACGATTCCCCACTCCCCAACAATGTGGTGTTTGGGGAGAATATATCAAAGATGACCCATCTTAACATGTCTCCATTTAATTTAGGTAAATTTACCTTTAATATTTAATAATATGGAGAAATAATACGGAAAAATTAGAGGTTGTAAAGCTAATCCACATTTAGATAATGATTTATAACGACCATGAAACCAATTTTTTGATTTTTGATTAAATATTTTTTGATGACAGATTCTTGAATACTAATTAGATATACCCATTTATATAACAATATTAGTAGTTCATAAACAAATTAACAAATACTGCCTCCGTCCCAGCTCTTTGTTCATATCACTGTTTTTTCGTATTTTAGTGAGCAAATTTTTTATTAGTATTTAAATTGATAAAGTAATTTTTTAAGAAACATATAATAGAGGAGAGATAGATCTATCATTTTCTTTCTTAAAAGTCATTTTATTATTTTAAATATTAATAAACAATTCGCTCATTAAAACACGAGAAAAAATAGGGTGAGAAGGGCAAAAATTAAAGACATTTCATCGTTGTTAAATATTGTACAAAAAAGCTACTAAGAAGATGTTCACTGGAAATATATAATTTCAACCCAACATCTTAAAGTTTGGAAAAAGAAGATCAGTCAGCAATGTATAAATTGAATTGTGAGCTTTTAGGGTTCAGTCTGAATTCAGGTCATAAAATCTAATTTATATATACACAAACAAATTTTTAATAAATTGATAAACTATGACTCTAAAGTACTCCATTGAAAATAGTTAGATGCTCATATTTCAATTTTCAACCCAACGTCTTAACATTTGAAAGAATAAACTTAAGAAGATTATTTAGCTATATATATCTTATATATAATCAAAATACATTTTAGTTTTTGTTGGCATTTTAATTAAGGATGATTATATATTATGGGAAGGCATATGGTATGATAAAAAAAAAAGATCCAATAATGAGAGCATATATTCATGCTTGCAGCGCACTGTTTGGATTGCAAAAAAGAAAAGAAGATAAAGATATAAAGAAACAGTCACGTGCAATACAAAAGATGCATCTGTCAATGAGTGACCTGTAAGGAATCAAATGTACCCATCAATTACACACACAAAAACAGATGATATTTTTATAAATAAACTAGTATTTTATGCATATTATATATATATAAACTTATTTTCTATTAATTAAAAAAAACCATCAATAATAAATACTCCCTCCATTTTTTAATAGATGTCATTATGAGGTTTTTAATATAAATTAATGACATATTTTTTTTTCAAAATTAACCTTAATTATTATTATTTAAATATTCTTAACAATAATTGCTATTGGTTGAAAAAATATACACACAACATTTTTATAGGAAATTTGAAATTACCATATTAAGGACAAATATGAGATAAAGGGGGAGAAAATCCCAGAACGACATTTATTTTAAAAATATTTCAAAAGACTAAAACGACATCTAATTAAAAATGAAGGGAGTATAGCATTGTGTGATTTATAATTTTTATTTAGGTCCATAATAACATTCCTTTAAGATAAATATGTTGATCGAGCCCATAGAAATATTAGACACACTTACGGTCTCATGGTGAGACGGAGCATAATTTGGCATTAACACTTTAACACTTTGAGAAAAATGAATATTGATTTGTGCTAAATTGTACTTCATTTCATACATGGAACCGTCTCATACGATTTTTTGTCAAGAAATAATATGAAAACAATTCAATGATATCAAAATAATAATATTGGCATTAATGGAAATAAATATGAAAATAATAATGATATTAATGGATGTAAGAAATTCAGATTACACTTAAAATTACTTAATTAATATCAAAAGAAATATGCTTCATTTGGATAAGGAGGATTTGAAATGAATAGATTTGAAAAATAATACATATAAAAATGAATATATTTCAAATCATGAATGATCAAGAGATGAGAGAGATAGGAAGAGAGTGAATGGGGGAAAGAGAAGGAATAATAGAGAGAAGAAAATTTCAAATAACTAGGTTTTGATGAGAATTTAAAATCCCTTCATTTTTAACTAGCAACTCAAATCTAAGTATTTGTAAATTCATTGGAGAGTGGTGATTTGTGTGTGAAATCCATGAATTTCAAATTCCAGTTCTATTCTCCAGTTCCACTTTTTGTATTTAATTGGTATTTTACTCTTCTGGATTTTTAACACATGGACCCGGGTATAGTGGTTCGTTGAATTTTTTTTTATTATTCTACGTGTCATTCATCCATACTATAGAGTACAAAGTGGAACACCAATTATAGAATAGGTGATCTCATTCCTTCAAATCCACCCATCCAAATCCCGATCAAAAAAAAAAAATTCCACCCATGCAAATGGAACATAACGTAGTTAATTAATTAATATTATAATTTGAATTTAGCAGACAATCATTATAAGAGAAGTAAAGAGGGCAGATGTATATGGGCCGATGCATGTAATAGTTTAATGGGCTGTAAAAATAAAAATAAAAAAGTAATTTAAGATGGGCTTCTACCCAGAAGGATTTTCCATAAGTGAAAAAAAAAAAAACCCGCACATAATGTATTCTCAATTTCTAATTTCTCCCCGTTTTTTCTTCCTTTTCCAACTTGTACGTCGCTGAGAAAGGGTACACAGAAATTGAATTCAGGATTTTTATGGTGTCAATTTCCAATAGGCGTTTCCCCTTTTCCAGGTAAATTGATTTTACTGTCTCCCCTCTTTAATTTGTCTCCCGATTGAAGTCTGTTTGTGGATACCGGCGCGTAATGTAGGTCTCCCTCTACTCTTGTATTCTCTATGGAAATTAGACATAGCTACTTTGCAGTTCGTCTCCCTTAATTGGGTTTGTTGTTTCTCTTATTACTCTTTGCTTCGTTGATTATTTATGTGGGGTTTAATTTAACGAAGCTTTCAAACATCCAACTTGATAATTGCTTCCTCACCACTGTTTGATAAATTGTTGGCACCATTTTGTATGGTTTTCTTAACTTGATTCCTTAGAAATAATTATGGGTGATCAACTAAGACGACACATTCACATATTTATAAGATAAACATTAAGTTAAGAGGCATGAGTCAACGGACTGTTACGACACAAAGCAAATGTTATGTGGGCATGATGAGCCTCAAACTCTAATAAATTGTTTTAATCAAGCTTGATTTTTGTAAATATCTCGACTTTGCCACATGTTTTCTTAGATATTTATGTATTAATGTGCTTGACAAAACATTCTAGAACAAGATATTTCTAAGGGGTTCAATTTCAAATGAAGTTAGCACTTGAAAGAAACACAAATCTTTATCCTTTATTTTTCTGTTTGAGATTGTTCTTGAAGAAACGAGAACATATCTTTCAGGGTTTCAAGAATTGCTTCTCAAGAAAGACTGTTTCTGTATTTGTCGGAATACACTTGGGCATATGACATTAAATTGTAGATTTTTATGATGTTGCACATTGTTGATTGTTAATAAAATGGAAAGAGAAAAATGTAAAAATAATAGAAGGGGTGGATGGAGTTTCATCCCCACAAAATTTAGTTGTGTTGTGGGTATAAGTGGAAGCAAAAACAGCAAATATGTTGTGAAATGGGCACTTGATAAATTTGTTTCACAAGGGTTGGATTGCTTCAAGTTTTTGCAAATCTGCTCTGTGATTTCAAGAATTCCTACTCCTAAGTTGTTCCCCAGATATTTATTGCCTTAGTTATGTGGTGATTGTAGATTGCATATTAGTTCCAAAACATAAAAGCATCTAGACGATGTTATGCAGGTTTTTATGTTGATTATTTATAAGTTTAAAAGTAGTTGAGTTGATAGATTTCACTGTGGGTGATGGGTGTTTAGGCATTTTCCACCTTCTGCTACTTAATGTTATTTATTTGTAAAAATATGAACCGATTCTTTAATTCAAAACACCCTTAAAATAAAACTTTCATTTTAAAATTCAGCGACGACGTGGGCCTTTGTTGCATTACAATTATCATTGAGAATCATATCGATGGGCAGTAGACATCCGAAAACAAAAACTTCCTTTATCAAACACTAGGAGTCTGGTGGAGTTGTGTGCTTGACCAATAGTATAAGCATTTACGTGGAAAAACTTAATCCTCAAATCATGATTACAATGAGGCCAAGAGTTAATTTTACTTATAGACTTGTGAACTAAGATTTATGACATAGTTTAGATATAAGATGGCGAGTTACTCTTAGAAAGATATACGAACTTAAGGCGATATAGAAATTGGCCTTGCTAACGATGATGGTGACAAAAGTAGCAAGGCTTAATTGGTTGCTATAATTTATGAAAGTGGTGGGTTACAGATTATTTATGTGTCATGGTAGCACTTCTGACAGTTTTGCTGGTGATCTATTTATTCTTCAATAGTAAACTACTGGTTGCTATCCCCTGGATCAAAATAAAAATCCCCCAATTTCAAATTTAATGAACATTCGTCAGATAATCTGAATGTATAATTTGATTTTATTGGCGTCCATGTATAATGTTAAGCAACATCGAGGAATTAAATTTTATATTTAAGTTAATTCTACTTGTGTCCGCTCATCCTCTTTTGCTTGGTTTTTATTTGAAGTTTGTTAATTTCACATTCTTATCCAGTGGACTGGAAGCTTTCTTTGTTCACAGACTCACAGTTAATATTGGAGCAGATTTAAATGTAAGGCATGTGCATCGGAATTGTAATGTACCATAACACAATATTGAAATAGACACCTTGTTATCTTAGAAATACTTAACATAGGTACATATATTAGCTTTAGATTGTGTTGTAAGTCTGTAACAAACAATTACTAACATCATTAACATGCATAAATATCGTAAGTTTTTCTTAATAAGTAAAGAAGTTATTGTAATGATACTGTACATTTTTAATATTGTAAAGAAGTTAATGTAATGCTACTGCACATGAAAGTTTCTTTTGTTTCACTACTGTTATTCTTTTTTTTTTTTTTTTTTTTTACAAGCTTCAAAGCAGTATTACCTCTCAGTCAAAGAAGCATCACAACTACTTTTACTTGGGGTAATATAAAAACGGAAAAAAAAAATAAAAAAAAATAAAAAATATATATATATATATATATATATATATATGGGCTAACACTTCAAGGATTGAGGTGCACTCCCAACTAGTCTATGTAAAACATACACGTATAGAGATCTGAATAATCTGATCCACACGCGTTTTAGCCCCCGACCACATCTTCTTTTGGTTTGTTTCAATTTTCAAGTTCACCAAAATGTCCTGGATTCCTGTCTAGGGCTTTTACCGTCGATATACCCTTCCATTACTTTCTCCATTTTACTCACGACTATCTGAAATCAAATTAATCGTGTTTCTTGACCATTCATCTATAATCTGTTTTTGGTTTACCAATTTCTATGCATTTAGGTTGAATTTGTGAAATTTTAGTTCTTAGTGTCCTTTTTTGAGATTTCGCATGATGTTTTTCCGATCTGCTTTTTTTCCATGTTTTTTATTTTTTTCTGTATTAGTGGCCAATTATTTTCCCGCCTTTGCTCAGTGATGAACTGAGCTAATTAATGTTATTTATTGTTTTGTCCATTTTTACAGATGTATTTTGTTCTGTAATCCGATATCTGAGACATACATCTTGAATTTATCTCTAATGGTTCCTTTCACATCTCTGGTAACTACTTTTCCCATCTTACTCACTGTTTGTGAAATAATAATTCTATTTCTATATTATACCGATTTCTATGCATCTAGAAATTTTAGTTAATACACATTTACAGTTGTCGCTTGATTTTTTCGATCTTCTAATATTTATGGCTTTAGTTAATACAAATCAATGTTACTTATGGTTTTTCCATCTTCGCATGACGTTTTCGGTTTTCTGATTTTATGATAAGAAACTCAATTCTAGATCCTGGTATACACCGAGCCCGCAATATTTGTGATTGTCATTCTCTAATTACATTATTAACTTGAAATGCGAAGAAATTACTTTGGTTTCACATTTCTGATGGATGAGATTTACCTCAAAATTTTGGAATTCTTTGGATTTGATTGCATTCAGCTAATTTTGATCTAACCATTTTATCCCTGATTTCAGAAGGTGAAACCTGAGCCGCACTTTGGTGATTACCCTTCGTAGTGAAATAACATGAATCCAAAATAACATGAAATATTTAATGATTTAAAATTAATCAATGTACAATGTTAAATATTATTTATAAGTTTTTTTTTTGTTTTTTCTTTTTACTTTTATTAATTGACTTCTATCCCTAGCAGAAAGCCAGAAATATCAAAGATGTAAGATTGAAGGAATAAAATGGGAAGAAAATGATAGAAAATCCTCGTGATTAAGCTTTTGTGAGTCAGGATCACGCCCTTGGGTGATTACTCTTCGTACTTCAGCGGGATGAATCTGAGAATTTGGCGAAATAATTCCCTAATTCTTGAAGAAATGTTTAAAGCTTTCAGAAATTACAGCACAAAGTCGAATCCATGGGTGGATTTGAGAAAGCTTAGGCCTATGATTTTGAAGAGAATTGAGGAACGGGCCAAGGATTATCCCTTCAAACCTATGATTCCTGTGGCCCGTGAAGTCCTTCAGGCCCGAAACACCCTCTACGACGGCGTATCGACCCTCATCCACCACATTCCCGTTTGGGCTTGCAGGTGATTGCTCAAAATTTCTCTCTTTTTCTTAAGAAATAAATATGATTGGTGTTTTTGTTGCTACTCTATGTGTTTTAATGAATGCTTCAATTGAATAAGTTTATGGGCATTTGGAGTGTAGATTTGTTCTTTGTACCGAAGTAAGAACAGGTTGCTTAGTTCAGTATTTTCTTGTTCTATCTTTTTTTTCTTATGGTGGATTTGTATATAAGAATGAGGTAGAAGATGTGATTTACATTTTATGGCAAAGCGATGCCCCATTATGGCTGTTATGCATCAAATTGTTGCATTTTCTTGGTTTCATCAAACTATTAAACTTAAATGCAAAAATTGTTGCAACTCATTACTTGGTCATGTACTGATTGCTTTCAACGCTTTGAAAGCCATCAACATGTTCAGATTGAGTACTTTTAACTAGTTATAAAGCAAAAGTAAGAATAAGAAACGCTCTCAATGGTGCCACAATTTGAATCTTGGGATAGGGAGGCAGTGATACTTGATTACGTTCTTTGTTCTTTATGTGTGAAATTGATTTTTCCAATTCCAGTGAACTTGTATGGAAGCTTTGCTAGAAAGGAGGTGGCCCAAAAAAAAAAGAGATTAATTAAGTGTCAGTGGCCATAACTGCTATCTTTAGTACGTGAAGGTTATTTTGTGGCTCATTAAATAGGCTTTCGTTTGAAATAGAGGAAGGTCAGTGATTGTTTCAATTTATACCATTTCACACAGTTTGCAGGCAATGTGGTCTATGAGTAAGCTGTAATTTAATGATCCCCTGATAGGCTGATACTGATACTACAATACTTTTGTGTATCATTCTAACTTAAAACATTGGTTTAGTTTTCGTCTTATTCCTGCAAGTTGTGTTTAGAAATTCTAAGAAAGTAACTCAAGATAAATGCTAGTACTTGAGAAGTGAGAATTCAGCTGTGTCTTAACTGTTATACTTGAAATTTCTTTGTTGGATATTTATGGCTCGAGCAACTATATTGTTTTCCTTGTTTAAGTATAGTTGCATAACCGGCATGGCAAACTCTAGGGTGAACAAGTTTCATGCTATGAAATTGATTTTTAATTCATGAACATGTGAACCTACTCAGGGTATGATACAGGTCAAGTTTAGTGGGTTAGAAAAATGTGTTGGAATGGGTGAAATTGGTCAAATAGTCCAATTTCATACTATGAAACTTGTTCATGGGAGACCAACTTAACCGACATATATCATATATGCCACGGCCCAGTTTAGGGCTGACTCTTTCAACAAAATCCATCTTCTTCCACTTGTTATCTTACCATATTCTTCTTGTGTAATCTCTGGTAAACTAAACACTCAGTTAACTGCCTAAAAGTTGACTGCACATTATGTGGTATACGACGCTAGTTTTATCCAAGTGCTGCTGAACAACACCTATCTACTTGTATGATATACAAACTAACATCTATTTAATCTACATATTTCTGTAAATTATTCTTTTTTTTTTTAATTTGTTCCATTTTTTCTTGTGACAGACACTGCCCGGAAGTTTATATAGGCGAGTGTGGTCATTTAATTCAAACTTGTCATGGTCACCGGCATCATGCAAAGAATATGGTGCATGATTGGCTTAAAGGAACCGTGAATGATATCATAGTGCCTAAAGAAACTTTCCATTTGCACAAAATGTTTCAAAAGGAAATCAAACACCACGAAAGATTCGATTATCAACGTATTCCTGGAGTTGTTGAACTTTGCCTTCAGGCAGGGGTAGATTCTAATGGTGAAAGTGAAACTACTCATGCAAACAATACTATTAATCCCGAGTCATCATCAGATGATGATTTGAGATTAGTAGGTTTACAAACTCTGAGGGCATGGGAGACCCTTCGAACCGGTGTCCACAAGTTATTGTCGGTCTATCCAGCTAGAGTCTGCAAACACTGTGGTGAAGTCCACGTGGGGCCGTCAGGGCACAAAGCTCGAGCGTGTGGGGTATTTAAGTTTGAGAAATGGAACGGGACTCATTTCTGGCAAAAGGCGGGAATTGACGATTTGGTCCCTCCTAAGATAGTATGGTACATACGTCGCCAAGATCCGGCTGTACTTGTTGATGAAGGACGTGATTATTACGGGCATGCCCCTGCTGTTGTGGATCTGTGTAGTAAGGCTGGTGCATTGGTACCTAACAAGTACTTTTGCATGATGAAATTGGTGGGCATGACATATCCTGGTGATTCATCCAGCTCTAATACTGGCTGGAATCCATTTTGTATGTGAAGATTCAAGATTGCTGGAGTTCATAGTTGCATTGAATTCAGAGCTCGGATTAACTACATAAATGGACGCTGCTATTTGGCCAGATTCACCCCAGGGTGATAAGGGTATTTCCGACATTTCGGGTGGTGTATTGACTCTTTGACCTTAATGAAACCTTTTATGAATTAGTGGAGCTAAGTGTCATTAAGGGTAAAATAAGAAAAACATAAGTTCACCCCAGGGTGAATCACCCTCAGCATTACCGTAAATTTTGACAGGAAATGAGATTTGATGTTAGAGTTTGCCCACTTCTTTGGTGCTTATGAGGTGTTCATGTGGCTTAGTTTCTCTTTTTTACCCTTTGAGAGATTGAACAGGCATTGTAAGGCTAGACTGTGTAAAATCAATTTGGTCAATTTTGGGAAATGAGTAGGGATTTGGTCTATGCAATGAAGTTTTGTATCAGAGGTTCATGTAGAATTTTATTGATCTATCTTTACAGATTTTGTTCATCTCTCATGTTTCGACTAATTTAAATTCAAGCTCCAATCTTTTTACTGTTAGTGATATTTGGTAATGAATAATGGAATATGAAATAAGGAGATGCAAATAATGTTGAGATTATTTTAATATAAGGTGAAATACGCATTATTTATAATGCTTGCAGCGCAGTGTTTGGATTGCAAAAAAGAAAAGATAAAGATGTAAAGAAAGAGTCACGTGCAATGCATCTGCAAATGAGTGACCTGTAAGGAATCATATACGTACCATTAATAATGCATGTTGAATATCGGGTATATTAGTAGTATTGAACTATATATTTAAGACATTTCAAAGAAAAATATGCCTAGCTAAATACTCCCTCCGTCCCATAAAAACGTGCACGTTTACTGTTTTCACGTGTTTTTGCGAGCGAGTTTTTTATTAGTATTTGAAATGATAAAGTAATTTTTAAAGATGCATATAAAAGATGAGAGGTAGATCTATAATATCACTCCTTAAAAATCATTTTATCATTTAAAATACTAATAAATAACTCGTTCACTAAAACTCGATAATAAAGGTGATGTGCACGTTTTTCTGGGACGGAGGTAGTATATAAGATGGAGGAAATATATATATTATATACATACCATATCTTAAAATAACATTTAAATACTAGCATTTATACTATAAAAGAGTATATACTATATACATTAGTCATTTTAAATGATATTTACTCCATTGTTTAAAATCTTGCCTTCAAAGCAACTTTACTTAAAAAAATAAACTTAGAAGCTATCCATTTTTTTTTCTTGATCGGGTAAAGTTAGTTGTTAGTAGTTAGTACACCAAGCACCCAAATACTCAACGAAATCGTCAATCTACTTTATAACTCCCATAACTCCAAATTCATTCCCGAAGGGAATCGAACTTGGGTCTCACACTCAAATGAGGAGCCCAGTGGCCAAGTGGGCTAAGTCACCTGGTTAATTTAGAAGCTATCTCTTCCAAACAATTCATAACTTTTTTCATTCTCAACTATTACTTCAAAAATATGATATATTTGACTTTTTCATATATATATATATCAATCTTTACCTCACTAAATAGAGTATTACATCGAGATGAAATTTTAATAAATTATTCTTTAATAGTTGGTAATTAATAGTTCCAATATTTTTATAATTAATTAATCCATGCGAATTGGATGCTCTTCATGCATGCTTTGATAAATGTATCATATGACCTAATTAATTAAGTGAACATGTTTCATAAATATATGTAGCTAGCCCCCTATTCTAACTCTATAACCCATAGGTGCATGTTTTAAGGCATCTCAGTATGTGTTGTGTGTGTTTTAATACATATATTTACTGTACAGCAGATAGTGGAGGAAATATGTCATTCACAACTCAGTTTGATGATTTTAATTATGAATATTGTAAGGTTTTGAAAGTCTTCAATTTGAAGGATTCAATGGTTTTTCTACACACAATTTTTATATACTTGCTTAATTTAATTTTGACTACATTGAATTTGATGGATTTGTAATTTTGTATAGATATGGGTTGATGGCTGGTACCATTAAATAGCAGTTTAATGAATGTATTTTTTTTCTATTATCTTGTGGCCAAAGATAATGTTCTTTTTCTTTTGCTTCGTTTCAAGGAGGAAATTGGGAAGATTATATTTTGTAATGTCAGAGAATTAATATAAAGGATTGGATTTCACTCATTTTTATGAGTTTAAACTTTAATTTTAAATGAGAAAAAATTTATTTTATGGTATTAGAGTCTTTAGTTCATGTGATGCCCCTATAGTAGTGTTCAAATTCCACAATGGGGGTCTTCACTCTTCAGTCTTCACCCCCAAATATAATTTTTTATATGCTATTGATGAGCAGTGTTTAACATTTTATATCACATACTTAATGTGTTGTACAATACAACACATTAATGGATATGATACAGTACTCTAATAGAATTCATTCTAGCTATTATGCAGGGCACTGCCAACACATTAAAGCACTGAAGGACAGTGATATGTAGGGTAACATGAACAAAACCCTCTAATATATTGTTAGGTAGTGCCAACAATGTCGCATAAAATAAACTCTAAATAATATAATTGAAATCCAATTCACATGGAAAATCATTAGATAATTAATATAAATAAATTGATTTTACATATCCCCAAGTTCGAAATTATATTCAGAAACTTTAATCAAATAAGCCACGTGGAGGTATTATGTTTAATTTGTGACCTTTAATTGCCCGGCACTCGCTCATCCACCTCATATTTTTTTCAAATATAGTAATTTATTTAAATAATTATTTATGTATAAGTTATAGTGCAACACACGGGTAATATATTAGTTAATAATGCTAATAAAATTATTATAATTAATTGTCTTTAAAAAAAATACTAATAAAATTATTCAATTAATACACATTATTCTTTTAAGGTAAAATAACAATTCAAATTCACGATATCATGGCATGAATGGTGGTGTTCTTCAACTTCATCAATACACACTATTGCTAATGAAATTATTAACACCCACACTGAATTACTAATTATATTCTTTCAAAGTAATTTTTTTTTTGGCTCATTGTAAAGTCGAAAACAGACGGTTTTCGGTCAACAAAGTGTTCAAATTTTTTTTATTTTCTTTTTTTGTTCAGCCAACAAAGTAAAAATCGTTGTAGTATTAGATATTTTGGTAAAAGTGGAGTTATTTTTCGATCAATTTGACTATTATGTCCTTATTTTAATTGCAGGGCATATAGTAAACCTTTTTACCCACACCTTTTGTTCACCTGCTAAAGTAAAACGTATCAGAGAAAAAATAAAACTATAGAGTGAAAGTAAAGAATATTTATTATAGGATAAAAACTCGTATGAGACAATGTACAACTTAACACAATCAACACCTACTCCTTCCAAAATGTTAAAACGTCAATGCTCAAATTACACTTCGTCTCACGGTGAGACGGTCTCATATTATAACATGCAATATTCAGCAAGTTTTATGATCCAAACAAATGTTATACTTACACAAACGTATACTACCATCATCAAAACATGCATGGCATCTTTGATCTTACCACAAGAATCAATCTATAACATCACTTCCTGGATTTGGAGCCCTGTTTTTTCGAGCCCCGACCGACCGCTTTCGCCTCTCGTTTCCGGCTACATTCGTCGCAAAACCAGTCCTCCTCGGGAACGAAGCCAAGCGGAGGATCGAGACAATCAATGTGGATACCAAGTCCACATCCATGACGACCACTTTCATCACCACATATGCATTTCATCCCCTCTATCACGGGACTCACACGCTCGACAGGCCACATCATCATCATCACGATGATCTTCGGGTGTTGTGGGGTCCACTGTGACCTCCTCCACGCGGTTCGTCAGATTGTCGAGGGATTTCTGGGCCCACGCGTGTGTGTTGTATTGTACGTGCCTTTGGAGGGAGTAACCGGGCTTGCATACGTACTCCACCAAGTAATCAGCAACGACGCAGGGTACTTCGTGTCTCAAAAACTCTTGAATCCATACATCTTGATGGGGCATCACAGGACTCACAATGGCAAAATCGACCCCTGAATTTAGAAAACGCGTGTAAGGTGGTGAAGTTGCTAGTATTGTCCCATCGCCTGCCTTTATAGCACGCTTCAATGTATCCTGATTTGGCAAAAAAATACGAGCAATATATGATTACAAATATGAACCAAGCCTTTACCCCACTCCATATGGACAAAGCAATGCGGAGAATGTTACATTTCACTATTTGTGTTTTCTTCATATTTACATCGATTGATTGTTTCAAAATTTTTATTTCAATTCTCACTTTGTCAGTCAAACGAATTGTGTACTCATTTTAGAGGGTATTTGGTAATTTAATTCAAACCTCAAAGTTCTCTTGGTAATTTGGACAAACCTCGATGGGGGGTTTTGGGTAATTTACCAAGAAATTAAACATTTCAAATCATACAACATAATAAACAAGTTGAAACTTCAAAGACTAATAAGTACTAACATACCAGTGGAGGGGCAATGCATTCTCCGTAAATGATTATACGCATTCCATAAAACGCTCCACGGCCAGTTCTTTCCCTCAAGAGACGCCACTTCCGCGGAGCTTGCAAGTTGATTGCACCATCTTCAGTCAAGCATTTCTTATGCCACTCAAACGGTTCTTCAGACAAAAATCTTCCAGCCTCATTACTAGCTGTTAAATAATCAGTCTTCAGAATCCAGCTGCAAAATCAATTCAATAAGAGACGGTTGATTAGATACAATCAGCCATAGAATCAAACGTTGATAAATATGATAACAGGTATACCATCCAGATGCTGCAGCTGCAAAAAACTTCTCAGTTCTTCTAACCGGATCTGGAACAATAAAATGTGTAGCCTGATACGACCAATTATGAGAATCTCTGCAAACTCTTCCTTTTAATCGCTTTATAACCTGCTGAAAATCCTTTCTTTGTAGCCTATACCCACTTAGAATAAACATTGCAGGTTCTGTTTTCACCTTATAATTCTCTGCATCAGTGTTGTTAACTTTAAGCCCATTTTTCAGAGGTGAAGTTACTTTCTCAGTATCATTGCTTGCGCTTTGTTGCCTAACTGTAGCATGTTCATTTTCCTTATCTTCATTTTCCTCAGCTGAGCTTTTCAACTTCTTGGATGGTCTTTTAGTAACTTTACCAGCCAACACATCTGTTTCTTTGTTTCTTGCGACACACTTGTCCTCGTCAAGTTTGCTATTGGATCCATCATTTTTTACTTCCTCTCTAGAATCCATAGACTTTTTTGTCTTCAATTTAATCAAAGGACGCTTCTTGCCCTTATTTGTTTCTCCCTCTCCAGCATCATCACCTGTGGATTTTGATTCTGTCAACTCGTTTTTCTTGCCACGAGAACTCTTTTCAGCTTCACCGTTATTCTTAACTCCAACAGATTTTGCACTCGTCTGCTTCATTTGTACGGTTTCGCGACTGGCTTGCTTCTTCGTACGACTAACATGTTTCCCTAAACTCGATGCTCCAACTTTAGCAGAATCATCTATATCACTTCCCAAATCAAACTCATTTCGTTCTTTATCATCTGGAGCTTTAGTTTCATCATCCACAAGACCATCTTCATCGGTAATTGGGGAAACCACCGCAACTTTCTCAGAAATAGCAGCATCATCAATCACCTCCATTGCTACTGCTCCATTTGAATAATTTGTATGCTCGCTCTGAAGATTAATGGACCCCTTACGCATAACGGTGCTCCCTTTAGGGATAGTTGGTCTCGAACCCAATGTCTTTCGAGCAAACATCTTTGTTTTCTTTGGTTTTGATTGGTTCCCTCTATTTTCTACCTTTGAAGTGTTCAAATCACTACTCTGTGGATCACCTTGCTGCATCTCTACTCCACCGGTGCAAGTATTAGTTCTTCTAAATGGATCACCCGCATCCAAATTGGACTCTTCAAAACCTTGTGGGGTATGTTGAAGTGCTTGATCATTACAGTTTTGTCTATCCTCTGATGTAGTAGTGTTTAAAGCTTCTTTAGAGGACAATAAATCTTCCTCCCACAAACGGCTAGTAATATTCATGGGAGAAATATTACCAGATAATCGACGCGAACCATCGATTGAGGATCCAGAAATTGGCATTTTTGTTGCTGCACCACTTTCCATTGATGTTTTCGGATTATGAATCGACATTGGTGATCTTGGAATGCCACGTGAAACCGTCGTTTTCCTCTTACTGGACAAGTTACCAGTTTGCCCCTCCTCAAGGTGCAACAAGTTCGCCTTTGGGGGTGTCTTAACTCCATCAGAAACAATCCTACCTAAGAGTCTATGTGATAGCATGTCAAAACCACCACTAACATTTGCAGGAGAAACACCACCAATTGAAGATCCAGAAACCGGAAATTTCAAAGTTTTAGGTGTCAATCCAGTTTCTAAAGTTTTTTTTGGTGATTTTGAACTCCCACGTGAAGCAGTAGATTTCCTCTTACTGGGCAAACTCTTAGATAGCCCCTCATCAAGGTCCAAAGATGGTTCCTTTAAAGGTGTCTTAGCTCCATGAGAATCATCTCCGCCCTGATGTTTCTCCAATAATATGTCAAAATCGTCACTAAGTCCAGGATTACATGCATTTGAGGCAACGGGATTACCATAATTTCCAATTCTTTCTGACCTTAAAGGAAGACTGGACTTTCTACTCTTGCTGCTTAATTTGGACAAGTTAGCATCTGGAGACTTCTTAGCATTTCTAGAAGCTGAAGTTGTGGCATGTTCGACCTTCTCAGAGATCGTTGTACCATCGGGCATGTCTGATGGCGCATTATACAATGTTTTAACAGGACTTCTAGCACAAGAGCTCGTTGACTTGTCATGATGCTTATCATGAGTTCCTCGTGAGAACGATGTTTTAGCATAGCCTCTCTCTTTTGCAGGAGTTGATTTGGTCTTACTGGTATCTCCAGCATTTGCAAAATTTTCAGAAGCACTCAGATAGACAGAGTTTTTTGAAACTTCCTGTTTCAATGGTGACTGATGGAGAATTTTGCTCCCAACTCGTGTATTTTGAGGGCTGACGACAATTCTCTTTCTCAAATCTATTGAAGCTATATCTTCTGTCTCTTCTTCAGAATCTTTAGCTTCAGCTTCCATCTCCAACTCCAAATCGTATCCACTACATCAAGGGTTAAATATAAGCTTATGAACTGATTTTCTTGGAAACTAAGGGTATGTTTGATTTGGGATATGGTACATTCCAATATGAATTGATTTCAAAATCCTGATAAATAGTAATGGTGTGTGTTTGTTTTGAGATTTTTGTAGGGTAGGATTTAATTTTATATCAAGTTGTAAAAGTGAGAAAAAAGGTGTGAAAAATGATAAATAAAAGAGTGAGAATTTAAAAATCATATTTGCATTAATAATTGAGGAAAATGGTACTGTAGAGATTATAGATATTTGTAGGGTGGATATAATGGGTTTTCACACACTACTACACATTTGAACAGACATTCCAAGACTTTTTGACCCTTTTTTTTCAAACAATCTCTCCAAGCTACAAACTGAAGAGAGCGGTTTTAATTAAAAAAAAAATAGATAGCGATTCAAAACCGCTGTCCAAGTTTAACACTTAGAAAGCGGTTGAGAACCTTTGTGCAAGTGTTTAGACAGCGGTTTTGAACCGCTGTCCAAGGGAATAGTTTGGACAGCTGTTCCAAACCACTGTCCAAGTGTTCGGATAATTAATATATATACACCCAAATCGCGAACCAGCTGATATCGAAGCCCTAGCCTCCTCCTCCCTCTCCCCCAAATCGAACCATCCGCCGGGCGTCCTCCCCTACCGCCGCCGCCGTCGCCTTGTTGCCAAGCTCCCCTACCGCCGCCGCCTAGCTTTCTCCTTCCATAGGTAATTTTTATTCAATAGAAGGTATTTAATCGTACTGGATGACATGTGGAGTATTGAATTTTGGGACGACATTAAGTTTTTCTTTCTAAATAATGATAATGGTAGTCGTGTTGTTGTTACCACTAGGTTAGTCAATATTGCTCTTCATTTCGACTCATCTTACCACACGGTTAACTTACTAGATGAGTTTATAGTAGAATTAAGATCAAAGTATACGTGGTGTGCATTCGTTTTTGAAGTTTGTTTGCTATGAGTCGGTTCTCCATTCTTTTCTGTATTTAGAGTCTTGTTAGCTTCTTCTTCCCATATTGTTTCAGTCGAAGAATAAGTGGGGCTACTTACGAATATGCATATATTCTCGGTTATCATCCCAATTGAACCGCGTTATATTTGTACGTAATGTTTCTGCTATAATACATGGTGTTACTTGTTACAAATTGAATCATGAATCTTTTCTCTGGAAGGAGGAACAAGAGTGTTAAGTTTTGTTAATGGATTTATAGCTATAGCTAGCTTGTTTTATTAGTATTATTGATGAGTTAAAGCGAAGAAGTGGTCAACTGAAGTTTTCAATTATTGAGAAAGAATGATTAATCTTTATACCTTGCTTCCTAACAAGGGTGCATAAGGACAAAAGAACATGAAGTAAGATGTATATATATATCTGTAATGGTACAAGTATAACCACACGGTTAACTTACTAGATGAGGATAAAAGTCCAGTAAGTGGGGGGTTTCTTCGAAAGTCCAGTAAGTCACGAGAATATTGGGAGGCTTGATTTTTTATGCTAATTTAGATATGAACAATTGATGCACTCAAGGTGTTTGATAATGTGTTTGGGATTAATTGTTAGGATATATACAAAATGGTGTATGTTTCTTCTGCTTTACAGAATCATGTCTCGTTTGTCATATCCCGGAGATGATGGAGATGATGATGGATATTCTGATGGAGATCATGGCGCATATGATCATGGTGCATATGATCGACAACATCTGATGACTTGAGAGAGTGTGACACCGATGCTCCCACCACCACTAGCGACTCGGGAGAAAGCGCACTTTTCGGGGTATAGTCACCATGTCATCTATTAAAGAGTTCAGAAAGAAGGGAAAACACTTCGTAATTTTATTACAATTGAAGCAGTTTGAAATCGATAAATATATTGATTGATCGTTGAACCTAATTAAATACTATGTTATTGCGATTTATCGTTCAATGAGTTTGGACAGGCAATAGGAAAAGAGAGTGAGTCGTTGTCCTTCTACATTGGAGCTGCAGTCGGGAGCGTGATCCTATCGTCTTCGCCGACCAAGGATAGCGTAGCCCCAAAATGGCTCCTTTGAAGGAAAGATTATGGGGACGAACTTACGGTATGTTAATTATATATTTATTGAAAGTTGTAGTATAACCCTTAAATTTACTAAATTGTTATGTTATATGCAGATAGACTACATTGAGAGGTCTTGACCACACAAAGAAAAAGCAAATATTGTCGCAAGTGGAGTAATGGCCAAGAATTTTCGGACTTGGTTGAGAAGTAACACACGAGATCCGGAACCGGTCTTTTTCGGGCTTAGTCGCCTCCCACGTGTCGAATAGCCCTATGGTGGCTCCATCTTTGGGAGGAGTTTTGTGAGCAAGAGCTATGGAGGATGATTTTGTAAAATTGATCAATGTCGGTTCCTCAATTTCTAATGCCCTAAGTTTTTCGGTGTTTATCATATTTCTATTATCTTGTAGAATCGAAGTAATAAAAATCGCGATCAAGCCAAGTCGATGGTAGCGATATCGTGGATCGAACAAAGGTTATGCACGAATAAGAGAAAATATGGTGAGATCAAAATCCTAACTTTTAATTTTTTTTTTTATATATTCACTTTTTAATATATCTAATAAAGGGACACGTTCAATCCTTATCGAGAAAGAAAGAAAAAAAGAAAAATTTGGAGAGAGTGAGCCTATTGTTACCGATTTCGACTTATTTCGCACTACTACCGAAAAGGGTCGAGGCAGGGAATATTCACGATCCCAAAGGCACAACCGCATCATCGAAGAAGTGGTAATCTATCCATTAATTTATCTTTCAATTACAAACTATTATTTATAAACAAATAATTAAATAATAATTTTTGTTTTTGTGATTTGAGGCGTCTATCTCGGACCATGACGCCTTCGGCGACATCCGCATTATCGGCCCCGATGATCTGTTTGGGCCGGGCTATGGATCGTCAGAGCATCCCTACGCCACTGAGTGTCGAATATGGCGTGGACGAAGACATCGTTAGCAATGGCACCTGGTCTTCAAGCCATGAATATGGTGGGTATACTAATGGAACAAGTTGCCAAGTTGTTTAAAGATGTGGAACGTTTGAGGTCCAAGAGAAGAACGAGCCACGGAATGTCGTCGAGTGGAGCAAGTGTGAACATAGTGTCGCTAATCTTTATGTTTTCGGCTAACCCTAGGGACGACTTTATTGAGGCACTTCAAAACGTCTCTAAGGTATCAGATATGCATGTCTCACATTTGTTTTAATTAAAAACTAGTGTATTAAAATTTTCTAACTAAATATCTTATTCAAACAGTCAACGACCTTTTGCTACCTTTATTTGGAGGATCCCGTCGGTTGGTGGCCACAGAACGTTACACAGACTCCCATGGAATGATTCATGGTCATCCCATCACTCCCGGTTTCATGAGGGTCACACTCGATGTACCCGTGTCGGACGACAAGAGATTGATGGTGCAAAACCAATCTATGAAGTTCGCCACAATCGGAACGTGATGGGGGCACTTCATCGAATGGCCTAAAGAACTTGGTCTCTAACACCATGAGGGTAAAATATATGTTATTAAAGTTCATTATCTTATTTGTAGTTCTAAATAATATTGCAAATTAATTGTAGAATCTACCAACACCACAAATGCCTCAAAAGAAATCACCACAAAAGGCTAAAGAGAAATCGAGTGGTGTCGCAGACAGTCAGAGGGGGAGAACGAGGGACTCCATCTGCGCTCGAGACTTGGTTATCCCATGATTTGGAGACTTAGATCACGATGATTATGTACGATCTATGGTGCACGGATGATATCGTCCTAATGCTTTCGAGATAAATCCACAGTTTTCATGCTTGCTCACTTTCATCAGAATACTTTCCAAGAATTCGTCAGTGAGGAACATGTGCGCAAAGTCTTGAATGACGAGTGATTGAGTGCAACCACCATAATCCTTTACCTCAGGTATGTGTTTACTAATTCTCAATATTTACTTTCTGTATAATTTAATTTTCTTTTTAAATATTAATTAGCGTATATATGTTGGTTAAAGATATTTGGGTGAGGTATATCTCTCCAGAGATGTCCGAACAAGTGGAATGTATTCCTTCGTCTCCCCCCAAGTGTCTTGCATAATGGGTGATAAGTGCATGCACCATGGATGGGTTAGTTAATCATATCTTTGAATCAAACCGAGAGCGATCATCTCATTTTTTGGCCAACAAATGTGGGGTGAGTGATAAACATTTCGTTAAAATTTGTATTCATGTTTATAATATTTGCACATATATATGCTAAATTTGCAGTTAATTTTAATATTCTCAATATAATATAGGAACCATTGGGTGCTGGTGGCCATACACATGAATACATTAAGTGTGTATTTTATGGAAATTTCGGGATGAAGTTTATTCAAATCGCCCTGATCTCGTTTCATATATGAAAGCTTAAGTTCATTTTTAATATTCCATACAATGATTTGTTTTACTTTTAAAATTATGCATATTTAATCTATTTTTATTTTTTAATTATAATAATAATAGTGTGATGACGATGTATCGGAGTCGCCTTCAGAGTCAAGGTTCAAGATCTAAGTTAAATAAAGTGAACTGGATTAACATTAAGGTAAATTTAATTTAGTATATTATCAAACTAATAGAAAAAAATCATAATTGTAATACGTGATTATAATTGTTAATCAACAGGTTCCGAGGCAACGAGATAATGACCATTGTGGACATTTGCTTTATTGAAGATATAATCCGCGCTTCTCTAAAGAACATTCCTCTCAATGTAAGTTAATTTATCGATTTATTTGAATTATTATTGATTGAATAAAAATTCATACTATATTGATTGATTCGTTATTTGCAGTTTGTCTATGAACGTGAGCTCAAGTTTTACTCTAAGAAAAAACTGGAGAAATGGAAAAACAATTGGACGGGGTACCTTTACAATCGATTCTTAAATTCATACGATATTGAGTGATCGTTGTTTGGAATTTTGGTAGCATGTAATTAAATTATATATTTGTGATGAAATATATTTCATATTTTTGGTGTATTGAACGTATGTTTATGATTGTATGTTTATTATTTCATGATGTGTATGTTTATTTATTTGATGTTTTGGTATATATATATGTTGTATAAGTTTTGGTTTATGGTTTTATTATAGGATTTTTGGTTTATGGTTTATGGTATTGGACGTATATATAAGTTTTGGTTTATAGTTTTATTATAGGATTTTTAAAATATAAATTAACAATTAAAAAAAAAGATATTGGACAGCGGTTAATAACCGTTGTCCAAGACTCCGCTTGCAATGCGGTTGAAAAAGCGATTTCTTGAGCAATGAATTTTTTATCATTTGTCCAAAGTTTGGATTTTATTACTTTGAACGGTTGAAATTTTTTATCGATTTCTTGAACAACAATTTTTTATCAGTTGTCCAAGTTTGGACAGCTGTTACTTGGAGAGCGGTTATAACCGCTCTCCAAGTTCATTTTTCACAGCTGTCCAAACTCAAATGTGTATTAGTGACAAACCGAATTCTAGAATCCCAAAGTAGAACAATATTTAGATTGCAAAATCTCAGATCCAGTTTTCAAATACCGAATCAGACATACCCTAAATCATCTTAAATCTCGAGAAGTCTAAGCATACAGCTTTGTTTTCTCACCTCTTAGCATAGTCAGCTTCTGGGAGGAGCTCCCAAGCCTTCAAGCTGGAAATGTTCAAAACAAGAGAGATTGATAATTAAGTGAAAGGAATTAATGGATGACATGTTTAATGAAAAAGTAATCAACGCATATTCGGGTTTATGAATGGCAATCTGATCAAACTCGGTCCTACCAATCTTCCAACCAGTGATGGTTAATAAGCTTTATCTTCTTCATTTTCTTGGCAAGCTCATATTTCTCCCCTGTTGAAGGATAAAATTTCTAAGTAAGTGGAGGAATGGCTTTAAATACACGCAAATGTTTACCAAAGAAGGTAAAACCACAAAATTCAAGCATTTCAGGATATTGATCAAGAATAGTAACAAATCTAAAGACATACTTTGCAGTAAAATTAATAGAACTTTAAGCTAATCTCCATAGAATGAAATATAGTTGGTAGTTTACAAACATCCATATTACGTGTTTGTGAATGCAGGGATTAGTGTTAACTGATTTGTTAAAATAATATTGATTGCAGGATGACTTCTTCACTGTTGATACAACAAAAATAAACAAAGAACCATAGTGTGCAGCAATTATGATCCACGTAGAACATCTACCAAAACAGCAATTAACATAAGAAACAAAAGTGCATACAAACTATAAACTGTTACCTCACTTATTTCCAAATAGAGTTTATCATTATGCACATGAATGTTTCTCAACTTAGTAGACTACTGAGCCAAATGGAATAAAACCAGATTCAAAAATTGCTAAATACAAACACTTCGTGTCTCAACAATATTCAAACTACAGATTATATAGTGGCAGAAAAATAACAGTTGAAATCAAAATACTTTTTCTTATAAGCTATAACTCAATATCATGAGTTAAAAGAAGATTAAAGAACTCACCCTCAAACTTGTAGCATATCAGATGAGTAACCTTGTGTGCTACCAATGGCTTCGAAAAATTTGCACCCATCAAGGCAACCATATTCTATGTAAGAAAGAAGCCTATGGTAAGATGAGTAGATACAGTATCAAAGTATAATGAAAGAGTACGAAAATATTTTGTGTTTAGGGGTTAAAAAAACAAAAGACGAACCATTATATCATCTCGGTCCTGTCTTAGATATCCAGTCAAGCACACAACCAGAGATTCAACACCTGGAATCCCATTCAAATCTTTCATTGGCCAATACATTACCTGTAAGAAATTATAAAGGGCTATGAGAACAACAAAATATGAAAGTTTAAAAAGCAATGAATCTAAAATAAGACTTGTGGAAGCTATAAAGTTAGAGCAAGAAAAACCAAATAGGGTAGCAGGACAAGCATAAAGTAAAAAGAGATGATTACCAGAATCTGAACATAGAAATCTGTTATATATAACTGTTTATGAGTTGAAATTCATAAGCAACACTTCAAAAGAAAGATATATTTAGCATAAACGGTATACATTTCATTCCATTGATCTCGCACTTGGATCTTAAAATGTCTTAACAATTGTTGAGGAGTCTTGTACGTAAAAAGAGTTTAGAAATGCTTGCAAAAAATAATTAAGTTTAAACATGAATAACGAATAAAAAACATGCATACACCAATACAATGAAGCACTTTAAATTAATCAACGGGAATTCTAGATTGAACAAGAAACGCCCTGTCAAACTAAATCAGTGGACATTGGAACAATAGTCAAAACAGCGCACTCGAGAAACTTACAGAGGTGGGATCAACAGGCATCCCAATAACAAAACTGTGATCAACCCATAGCCCAGTCACCAATACCTTGCCATCTCTTCTTGCAGCTATACATATGGGATCATCCTACACCATGAACAAACAGCATTAATAATGCAACTGTGCCAGTATAACAGAACTTATGGAATCGAGACCGTGAAAAAACAAGCATATCCCCAATATAAAAAAAAATACAATCTTCAACAAAATAAAAGAAATGAATGAGAAAGAACCCACAATTCACAATTAGAAAAAAGAAAAGTAAGAACAGGACTAAACAGATCAGGTAAATGTTCCTCAACTCACATAAACAATCTTATCAACAATGACGTAATTACAATTCGGACCATAATTTACAGCATCAATTCCACCTCCTTCTAAAAGCTTCGACCGCACCTGAGAAATTAAAAAATCCATTTCTTTTAATATAAACTTAAAATGAAGCAAATAATTACAAGTAAAAACTAAAACCCCATTAAAGTAAAACCTCGTCTTCTTTATCTGGGTCGAATCCGCAGAGAACGAAGCGGACTCCTTGAAAAGTATTTGAGGCGTCATCATACGATAAATCGTGATTGCCTTCCATCATTGTAATTCAGAGAGCGCTCCAAGAGTACGGATTGTCGAGTAAATCACTGCAGACAGTAGTCTGGTAGCAGAAAAATTCAAGTGTGAAATTATTAGGCGTAAAGCTTCTCAAGGAAGGAGAGGTCACACAAAGGGTAAAATCGGAAAGTCGAAAAAAAGAGGGATTTTTTTCATGGAATTTCGTTTTTGATTTTGGTGCAGTGGCGGGAGAGGAAAAATTAGGCGGCCGAGGACACGTGTCCAAACGCAGTCTTTATTTTTCAATCCGGGTTTGGGCCGGGATATAAACGGTCTCCTATAATTTTAGGCTCAGGTTATTCACACCCCATTTATTAGGAAATGCACCCCCATTTCAATTTTATTATTATAATATATAAATAAAATTTCATAATTAACTTTTTTTCCTCTTTCATATGAGCACATACACCCCCTCAAGAATTGAAAGGTTTTTAACAGTAAACATAAAACACGATTCCTTCAAAATCAAGAACATGTTCGTTAATTCCTTTGAAATAAGTAAAATACGTTTGTTTGTGGTCGGCATTGCAAGAATAGTAATCCCTCATCATACCCAATATACATATATAAGTTTATCTTTTTCAAATTTAAAATTAAGTTAAGATTGCAACCCATATTGTAATTTTTTAGTTTATAGGTATGTGGTTTTTTTTATGAATGTGAGTGTATTTTGGACAAATATATCGTCTAGGTAGGAAAATAGGGTCATTTTTACGATTTCGCGCATTTATATTTTTCTCGTCATGCGTAATTAAATTTTTCGGAACTGGTTCACCGAACTTTCTTACAAATTTCGGAACATATTTTCGAAATTTTAAGGGGTTTTCAAAATAAATTTTCGAAATGTATGTATATTTTCAAAAATTGTTTCCGAAATATTTTAAGGTACCTAATGTAATAAACTTTCGGTTTAAAATTTCAAAAATTTAAGATTTTTTCGGAAATAATATTCGATAATGGAGAAATTTTTCGGAAACTATTTTCGAAATTTTAAGTTATTTTCAAAAAATATTTTGAAACTTACTTTCGAAATTTGCGACAAAAATCAAAGGTTGGAAGGAGGAGAGTGGGTGGTCGGTGGCGTTGTCTTGTGGTCGCGTTGTCTTGTAGTCGAGGTGTCGCATCGAGAGTCGGGCGTCATGTGACAAAAGCGTCGTCATGAGTCGAGGCGTCCTTGACAAAGTGTCGTCATGAGTCGAGGCGAGGCGTCGGCGGGGCGTGGGTGGTACTTATCGAGGCGTCGGCGTAGAGCGCATCGAGATCGCAGCGGCCATGACAGAGAATTCAAGATTTTTTTTTTTTTTAAATTGTTAGTTTGATAATAGAGGTGTATGTGTGTTTTGGGAGGAAAATCAAGAATAAGGAGTAAAGAAGGAGAAGGGTAATTTTGAGAGTTTGTTAATAGTGTATTAATTCAAAGAGTGGTGCACTCATCTGAGTGGTGCAGTTCCTAAAAAGGGGGGTGCTAATAACCTGCGCCATAATTTTATGTTTGGCCCGGGATATAACGGGCTCCTATAATTTTATGTTTGGGCTTATAATTAGGCTTCAATTTGGGCCTGTGACGGAGGCGTCCGCATTGGTAATTTCACTATTACTAGGTTACTTACATCCTTTTTATAGCCTTATTTTTTTATTAAACATTTTTGCATGTTAATTTTTAATAATTTTCAGCACTGATTTTTAATAATTACCGAACTTTCAATCTATGACAAATTCACAGGCAAAAACATACGCCTTAGCAAATTTTAAGGCTGAAATTTTTCGATTTTTTTTTTTTTTGCAACAATTAAAAATTCAATATATGTTATGCAAAAAGTTAAAAAAAACTCGTATGAGATGGTCTCATACATGAAACGGGTCTCATACTTGACCCATATCACTTCAGCTTGACGGATTCACCAAATACTCGATCGCAACCCGTTTGGCTGCTTGGCCCAACAGGCCAAAATACCCATAAAACCCTCTTAATCAGATTTTTCCTGCTCTTTCCAATTGTTTTCCAGATTAGTTTTTGCCCTATTGTAAATTTATTTTTTATAATTTGTGAAAAAATTGATGAATGCACTTATATTTGTAACTTTATATATTAAAACACTATCACATGAAAAAAGATTAGCAAATTGAGTGTTAATATGCATGATCTCGCGAAAATACATATATCTCAAGTACATATTACAAAATACAACATTAGTTTTGTTCACAAATTTGTTAAGGGAAATCACTATAAGAATGTCACTTCAAAGCACATATAAAGTTCTAAATGTAACATATGGGTGAATTCTTGCAGGAAAAACCGATTGACTTCCATATCATGTTCTTGAAGCTATAAATATGAAATTCCATGATCAATGTCGTTCAAACTATTGAACGAAAATGAAACATTAAAGTATTATTACAAACATACATATATTTTATTAAATAAGTTGTAGTAGCCTATTCAATTTTATTTGAGATCGCACTCAATAGTACATAACATGGCCAATGACCAAGGTAAAAAGAAAGAAGCAAGGAGTTACAATAATCAAAATAGGCAAGTTTAGCAGCGGGCTCTGCTGTCCGCACCAACTTGGTTATGGCTCAAGTGCACCTAGAGATCAAGTTTCTGCACCTTGGGTCTTCTACAACATTGATAAAGTGCCACATAAGGTAAAAGCAGGTTACTGACCAGCAACTGCAACACAAATGGTACACTGTTTACAAACAAAATATTCAAACAAAGATGTATCATGGATGAAACTCCATGGACTAATGTTTTTCTTAAAAACTCTGTAAAATATTTCAGATGGAGATGACCAAATAAATTAAGAGTAATCTTGTTTGGTCAAGTGTGCATTCTGCATTATCCACTTCAAAACATAACTTACACGCATGAGAAATGGTGCACCCCCAACAAATAAAAAGCTCAGACACTATGATTCTTATGCATAATATAAAAAGTTTAATTTAAAAAATACAGCAAAGAAAGAATTACTTATCCTTATTAGAAGCCCTTCAAAACTGAGAAATAGAAGCTCCAATTAATACGCAACTCGATTATAATTATAAAAAAAATTATTAAAAAATACATGAGAAACAAAGGTGAACATCAAACTTAGGAATGAGGTATACTAAAAAAATGAACTAAAACCATAAGAAGGTATCAATTGAGTCATGCACATGGAAAAATGATCTCTCTATTATTTATTACATCTTGGATGCTTTCCTGCCAGAACCTAGCATTTCAGCCACCCATAAGCTAGTTTTTAAATCAGCCCACAAACAACCTAATCATGATAGCAAAACCTTAAGCAAAACTCATGGGATAAGTATGCAAGTTTTAATTGTTTACTCAGGAATACATTGTTATCCAATCATTAAAGCATAAAGTAAATGAAAACAGAACATAACGAAGTTCATAATACATTTGCCACTCTTTGATCTCCATTAACAATAATAACATTTGCCATCTCCACCCTTTGCACGTTAGGTAAAGCAATCTTATCTTAACTGAAAAAATTGCATCACTTTAAAGAAGAGTTCTTACTCAACAAAGAAATGTTATTACTACATAAACAGTGCTCCAATTTCCCAAAATTCAAGTATTACCTTTGATTTATTTACAAACTATATAATAATAAAAATTCAAGCACAAAAGTTTATGTAACAAAACACAAAACACATGATGTTTGGGTACTTCCAAAAATGAAGAATTAAATATAAGATACTACTCCATCCTTTTCCATCATTAAGCAGCTTTAGGAAAACATATAAATTGGCAAGAGTAAAACATCTGGGCTCTTTCTTGTTCATCCGAATTTGGTGCATAGAGCTTGTTCGAGCGGGGTATCTACATTTTAATAATAAAAAAGCCTCTTCAACAATAAGGACGTGGAGTTAAAAGATTAAGAAGAGTTAATACCATAAAATGTTAGTAAACATGCACCTCTTTCATAAATCCAGAACTAATGGATCCAAATTACTGGAGATAATAATGCATGTCCAGTAATCTGCATCAGCCTATACGGAGAAAAACTAACACATCAATAATTTAATTACCCTCAACTCTATAAATCATTTTTAGATTGTTGCACAACTAAATAAAATAAAGAAGATGTTTTAATTGTTTAAAACTAAAGAGAAGAACAAAACTCAATAACATTTCAATTATCTGCTCTCACTTGATGAACAACAACTTCTATACAAGCAATAAGTCACCTTTAACCATATGTTTTGCCTCTTTGGCAGAACTCCAGTTAATTCATACAGTTGGAACTTGAACAAATAGCGGGGCTGGGTAGTGTCTAGTTCGGCATTGGAGAACAACTCTTTTTGCCCGTTTACACAAAATCAAGTATCCAACCTGCCATCTAGCAGTGTCTAAAGCTCTTTTTCTCTGCATAAAATGGAGGAGCAGCCTCGGTTGAAGGAGATGAAAAATGCAAATTAGGAACATGATTGGAAGTAACATCAAGTAAAGAAGGTGTATAGAGTACAAACAAATTTAATTTTGCAGCCTCTAAACACATATTCCTGCACTACTATAAAATAGAAATTGAGAAGTTAATGTAGATATTCCGAGCTTGACAGAAAATTACCGGGCAATTGATTGTGTACAATGCATTAGAACTTAGGAAAAGTATATTACCCCAAAATTTAGACACTATTGTGGATATTTAAGTTGGCAGAGAAAACTAATAAAGTGTGGTTAAATAATTTAGATTAATTTTTATCAGTAACATCCAGTTATCTAGTACCTTAGCAATATGCAGATAAATATGGATCAAACAGAGTAATAGTATAGTATAGTCCTGACCTTTCAATTGCAGAGGTTTCATCACAAAGCCTAAAATAGCAAACAGGAGCATCAAAAGAGCCTCCACCCAAAATGCCCAGCGCCAGCCAAAGTCACTAATCTGTAATCAAGCACAAGGAGTGGTACTTAATTAGTAATTCAACTAACAGTGAAAACAACCCTTTGTTCGAATGGGAAAGCAGAATCGACATTTAAAAGCTTGATTATTCCCCCTCAGACATGTCGTATACGAAGCATCAACAACTTTATTACTCTAAAAATAGGGTTCAAATCAATGGTTCATATCAATTGAATCGGTACATATCAAAATAACACATAAATCTAAGTTATAGCAAAATTTTCCAAACACATTTAGACAAATCAACAAACAGTTAGGCATTTGATATGAAGCATAATCAACGCTTTTTCATAAAAAGTGGATATTTAAGTTATGATCAAAATTGAATTACCAAGAGCCCAACCTTCACATTGCTTCGATTGAACTAGAATCAAGCTTTTCCAGAATCTATAATCTTATATAATAGTTTAGCGGAAACCATCTTGATTCGGCTTATTCTCTTGCGGCGGAAACCATCTTGATTCGGCTTCTTCTCTTGCGTATTCCGAACATGATCAATGATACTCTCCAGAAACCCCATAAAAAATTTCGCCGAGTTTCGGCGATTCAATCCCCAAATATTAAACGCTGCTATGAACGGAGAAAAGTCTCCGAGATTCGAAATTGCAACAACCTGTATCATCTCATAAATCACAACTTTAAACCCCTTCTCAACCAAATCTCTATCAACTTACTTACTCCAAAAGCTACAAAAGGTCATGAAGATTAGCAAAGAGAATCGGTTGTAGAGAAAAGGAAACGACGAAGTGGAGGTGAAAAGTGAAAAGACACATTCACTGATACAAAAAAAAAATCCCTGCGTCAAATTTATTTGTAAAAAAAAAATAATAATAACATTAATATGCCATGTGGCAGGAGAAGAAGGGTGCCACTTGTCAGTATTTGGTGAGTGCACTCCATTTTTTATAATATAAGATTTTACCTTCTTCCTCCCACCGTTTCTCATTCCTTCCGCCGTCGATTTTTCGTCACCGCTGCACAAAGACTACCGCACTAATGATGTTTCTTATTGTCTTATTTATCTAATAATTCCGCTTCCAAGTTCTAATTGCGTTATCGTATGCGTCGTTTCTTACTCCGATCGGCGTTGCTCCTCCTGTTGGAATTTAGAGGCACGTAAACACGTAATACATGCGCAGCGGAATTAAACAGTTCACCAACAACGAACATATAATTGCATAATCAAATACGTGTAAACATAAAAAGAAACCTTACAGTAAATCGTACGCATATTTCTCTACTATGGTATCCACGTAATCCCCGTTCACAGACTTGCACATATTTGCCAGCGTTGAATCCCGAGATGAATTTGCTTGGAAAATTATAACTCTAGATTTTATGGAGAGAATTTGAACTAACGTTATTTGTGATTTCCCAAGAGCTCATATATATAGGGAAGACCCAGCTTAAATCTTAAGCTAACCTGATTGGAAAATAAAATCTCTATTCTTTATTTAAATAAACCTCTCAGATTTATTTCCCACATATAAAATCTCTACGGATTTAATTCCCATGTATATCAAATCTCTACGTATTTGATTTCATATATACTAAATCCTACAATAATATTCCATATATTATTATTGGAAATTCTTATTTAATTAAATTCAATTTAATTAAATATTAATAATAATTAATTCCAAATTAATCTATTATTAATTAATTCTCCATAAATTAAATATTAAATCCAATTTAACATTTAATCAACCAACTATAATCCGTAAAAGGGAACTACTTGTTGTGTGACTCATAGGCCCTCATATATCGAGCGATTAGTCAAACTAACGGTCTTAATTGAACCCTAGACAATAAATCAGACATTCTCAATATATGAGGTACGTTGCGAGAAACGTGCAACTACTTGTAACTGAAACATGGGCTATTACGATTTCCTCCTTTCATTCGCGACTACTCGATTAAGTCTTGAACATGATGAAGTGTCTATTCAAATAACTTAATCATGTTATCTCTAATCACTAATTGATCATGTATGTCACACTTAGCCACAAAGTCTAAGTTGACGTGCATCGACCGATGACTTTGATCCAATTATGATGAGAAGATGAGTATTCTCTCTAAATCCACTTTGAGGAATGAATCATATTCTTGACTCAACTACCACGCACATATACTTCGTGATGAACCCAATCCAAGTCATATCTACCCATGGAAGGGTGCAAGCGTCGGTCATGGTCAAAGTTCATCATCTCACACATGTCGTGCGTATTGACCTCAAGTCAAAGGAGTATCGCATCGCTCCCACTAACCGAGACAGCCGTAGACACATATAGTGGAAATACATCAAACGGTTTCTCGGATGTGTATACCAATACCCTCTAAGGTATTTGTGCATCCATCATGATATACCTAGTATCTCGTAGTAAGTGAGATCTTACTACACTCTCTAAGAGTATGATGCAGATCGCACGTCAATCTCCATTGTATCATCAATATTCCATTCTTGATGATCCTTGATCGGGGCTATTTGAGAATCATGGTTAAGTCATCTGAGTTCTCACAACCTCAATGACAGCAATGACTCATGGGAAAACTTGCATGAATAAATGCAAACAATCAAACATAATATTCAAACAAGTGTATTGCCATAATTAATATTAAGTGAACTATAATATTAAATCAAACTGAATATCATCGAGTATTATGTCCTTACAATAGATTATCTCTAGGACACTAACACTAACAATCTCCCACTTGGACTAGAGTCAATCACCTACACGTCTAACCCCTAGACCATCAAATGTCTAGTGTGTACATGAACACTCATTGTTTTGGTGAAATGATCTTCCAAATTAAATATGTGGGAATACATTTTAATTTCATTTCTCCTATCCTTATGATCTCTCGGATCAAATGATAAGTCTAGGTACATGTTTGTTTCTGTTTGCTGATCTCGGTTCCTTTGCTTGCGCATTCACACCAACGTTGTCTTAATACAACTTTATTAGACAACTGACACTCGGAACTACCCCTAGTTCTCTTTAAGAACTATGAAATCCAGACAGCCTCCTTGAGGCTTCTGATACAGGAATGTACTCAACTTCGGTTGTTGAATCTGCGGTCCTTTTGCTTGGAATTATTCCAATTGACCGCCTCATTATTGAGAGTGAAACATAACCTGACTGTGATTTGTAATCATCACAAACAGATTGGAAACTTGTTGTTGGGAGATGAATTTAATAAAGAAGATTTTGATTAGATCCCAAAACCCCTGAGTATGACATGTTCAGGATAATCTTGATAGATGAGTCAGGATTCAATTTTAGAGTGTTCATGATGTTATCTACACCATGTATAGTCAGCAGATATAGATCAGAATAGATTCTGAAGATTCTGAAGACTCAAGAAGTTTTCAAGTTTCAAAGAGATGAAATCGAGAAATCAAGACTCAAAAGATGAAATCGAGAAATCAAGTTTCAAAGATGAAATCGAGAATCAAGACTCAAAGATGAAATCGAGAAATCAAGATCAAGATGAGATCGAGAAATCAAGACTAAAGTATATCTCCAAGACTCAAGGAAGACATCAAGACTCAAGACTCAAGATAAGTAAGATCAAGAATGAAGATATCAAGATCAAGACAAAGGATACTGAAGACACAGTAATTACTAAAGACTCAGTAATGTACTAAATGCTCAGTATAACCTGAATGTTTTCGAGGCACTGAAAATAAATATCTGAAGGATACTATACTGAGAAAAACGCGATTACTTAGAAAAAAAGATATTGCCCAAGACATTCACATGCAGACAAAAGGAACTAAAACTAAGTGTTGTTAAGGTTATATCATTCAGAGATATTGACCAAAAAGAGCCGTTATAGTTGTCTACATTTAACTGAAGACAAGAGTCAATCAGAAGAAGACAACAACGTACTTTTATCGACCTTTGAAAGCGACAGTCCTTTGTCAAGCATGTCGGTAGTACTATGTTCGCATCGCAAAAAAAGTGGTATTTTGGTCGCATGAAAAGCATATTGCCTAAAACATGCTAGGGAGTGTCAAACCCTGTTGGGATATTTTAGTTTTGATTAATTATGCTAAAACATTATCAACTTGTGTTATTTAAGTTAATCTACAGATAACAAGTTGAGGGGGAACGAGAGAACAAGTTAAGAAGAAGAAATCAGAAATCAGGCGAGAAGAAATCTGAAATCAGTTCGGATGAACAGTGAAATCGATTCGGATGAGCAAGTGAAATCGATTCGGATGAGCGGTGATTTGAAAGAATCGATGAACAATGATTTCAAAGATCGATGAAAAAGTGATTTCAAAGATTGATGAGCAATGATTTCAAGACACCGTAAATCTGCATTCAGTTTTTCTACAGATCTGATTTTTTGGACGGATCGGGCGACCGAGAATCGAAGAGATGAGCGATGTCGACGAAATGATCGGATCCGATTAGACACAAAAGCAATTTGGACAATAAGAAGATAACAACACATATATGAATGTGACATAAAGCCGCAAAAACAACAAAGGCAATAGGACAACAAAAAAACGGAAGACTATTAGTATGGATTTGAATATTACTCTCCAGCGGTAATATTCAAATCCACACTATAAATACATCATTGCACTATCTTCAAAAAAAGAAGATGGAGTTCTTTGCAAAGTGAAGATTAAAGCCAAATATTCAAGCATCTCCATTCAAGAACACGAGAGCATTACATATCCAAATTTACCCAAGAGTGTTCTTCAATAGATCTAAGCACAAATGTAATATCCTAAGCTTAGAGAGATTTTCCCATCCTTAGCATTGAGGCTAAACAAATGTAAGGGAAAATCTCAACCTAGTTGGAAACCAAACAAACCTTACCCAAATCAGTTTGATAGGATAAGTTTGTAGGTGAGTGTGAACTTCGGTAAACATCTAGCAATCCGAAAAGGAGGGTAGCAATCCGTGAGGGAGATAAGTCCCGTTTGAGTGTGAACTCGGTAAACATCAAGCAATCCCGAAAGGGAGGGTAGGTGATCCCGTGAGGGTGATAAGTCCCGTTTGAGTGAGAACTCGGTAAACATCTGTTGGTTAAGTTGGTGCCCCATGAAGGGAAGAGTGGATGTAGGGCGAGTTGTCCAGAACCACTATAAAAATCGTGTGTTCTTATTTGCTTTCATATTAAGCGTCATATACATACTTTAGCAAATCTGCATATCACATTCGAAAAAAAAAATTTAAGTCACCTCCCATTGAAATTTTACGAGTTTTAAATCGGGTTTTTCGGGACCAACAATTGGTATCAGAGCAGTGGTTCAAAAGTTCACTAGATTTTAATGTGAACACCTGAACTGGTCTTTTTTTTTAAAAACCCATTTAGTTTAAAATGCATAAATTTTATAAAATTCATGGAGGTTGACAATCATCTTCTCTTTTTTAAAATGAAAACAATGTTCTTCATTATTTCACTTGTTTAACTAACACTGTTTTTCTCGTATTTTTTTTAGTGTTAGTTAGTTTTGGCATCATTATCAAAAAGGGAGAAATTGTTGGGATATTTTAGTTTTGATTAATTATGCCAAAACATTATCAACTTGTGTTATTTAAGTTAATCTCTGAGATAACAAGTTGAGGGGAACGAGAAGAACAAGTTAAGAAGAAGAAATCGAAATCAAAAGAAGAAGAAATCAAATCGGTTCGTGAAATCGATTCGGATGAATAAAGTGAAAATTCGGATGAGCAGTGAAATCGATTCGGATGAGCAGTGAAATCAATTCGTGAAATCGATTCGGATGAACGGTAAAATCGATTCGGATGAACAAGTGATTTGGATGATCAAAGTGATTTCAAAGAATGATGAACAATGATTTCAAAGATCGATGAATCGGTGATTTCAAAGATCGATGAACAGTGATTTCAAGACACGAAATCTGCGGACGATTTCTCTGATCAGATTTCGGCCGGACGATCAAAGTGACGAATCGAGAAGAGATGAGCAATGAATCGACGAAATGATCAGATCCATTAGACACACAAAAGCAGCTGGACAATAAGAAGATAACAACACATATATGAATGTGACATAAAGCTGCAAACAACAGTGCAATAGGACAAAGAAAAGCTGGAAGACTATTAGTATGGATTTGAATATTACTCTCCAACGGTAATATTCAAATCCACACTATAAATACATTGCACTATCTTCAAAAGAAGAAGATGGAGTTTGCTGCAAAGTGAAGATTAAAGCCAAATATTCAAGCATCTCCATTCAAGAACACAGAGCATTACATATCCAAATTTACCCAAGAGTGTTCTTCAATAGATCTAAGCACAAATGTAATATCCTAAGCTTAGAGAGATTTTCCCATCCTTAGCATTGAGGCTAAACAAATGTAAGGGAAAATCTCAACCTAGTTGGAAACCAAACAAACCTTACCCAAATCAGTTTGATAGGATAAGTTTGTAGGTGAGTGTGAACTCGGTAAACATCTAGCAATCCCGTGAGGGAGATAAGTCCCGTTTGAGTGTGAACTCGGTAAACATCAAGCAATCCCGAAAGGGAGGGTAGGCGATCCCGTGAGGGTGATAAGTCCCATTTGAGTGAGAACTCGGTAAACATCTGTTGGTTAAGTTGGTGCCCCATGAAGGGAAGAGTGGATGTAGGACGAGTTGTCCGAATCACTATAAAATCGTGTGTTCTTATTTGCTTTCATATTAACTGTCATACATACTTTAGCAAATCTGCATATCACATTCGAAAAAAAAAATAAAAATTAAGTCACCTCCCATTGAAATTTTACGAGTTTTAAATCGGGTTTTTCGGGACCAACAAACCCTAAATATAGTCATTCATCTCACACCATAAGAGGAAACTCATGAAGTTATCTCTTCCAACTGATAGTTTTTCAAGAGTGACCTTGGTGTCTGCCTATAAATACTTGTGACCATCTACATTGAAGGTTACGGGAAATTTGTAAGCAACTCAAGAGCTCAAACTTATTATTGCAAGTTGAAGCACTCGAAAACCCAAGAATTTCTCAAGTGCTTTATATTGAAGAGAGTTCATTCACTAAGCCTAGTTTTGATAAGATATATCCAAAGCTTAGTAGAGATATCCTAGCCTTTGCATTGTTCTTAATTGTAAAGGATATCTCATCCTAGTTGGAAACCAACCAAGAAACCCCAAACCCTTTGTAAGGTAGTTTGAGTGTGATTGTTGGTGAGTTGGAGTTGTAAAGAGTTAGTAAACTACATTGAGGTAGTCAGAAAACTCTAGAGAAGAAGTGAGTAAACTATCTTGGATAGTCAGAAAGCTTGTGTGTGTTTTGAGTAAGTAAACTACAGAGGTAGTCAGAAAGCTCAAAATAGAAAGGTTAGTAAACTGCATTGAGGTAGTCAGAAAACCTTAGGAAGTGATTAAGGAATTTCTCTGAAGGGTCAGAGAGAGTGGACGTAGGAGCTTGAGTCTCTGAACCACTATAACTTGCTGTGTTATTTGCTTTCTGTTTTGCATTGATTATCTGTTGCATATCTTTAACTGAAAGCATATCTTCACTGATACTCAGTTGGAATCAATCCACTGAAGTTGCATCTAACTGAATCACAGCCTTAATCACTATTCCATTAAAGGGAAGGTTTTCAGCAAAGCATAAAACGAGTATAAACTTAGGGCCAACCATTCCGCACATCTGAGTAGCTATCCAAGCAACTCAGGATCTCTGAAAACTCAGGCTCAGTTGGGATTATCTGAGGTTTCTGAAAGCAGCTCAGGATCACTGTCTCAGGTAGACTTTGACTCAGAGCGATCTGTGCTTCTCAGGGCCAAATCATCAGAACAACCTGACCCATCTGACCTCAGTGAAGAAAAAGTTTTAAAATTCACTAAATACGTGTATTCCCCCCCATACACGTGTAAGACTCGTTTGCACAGGGACCAACAAGTGGTATCAGAGCGGGAGTTCAAAAGATCACTGAGTGATCACCTGAACTGATCCATTTTTAAAACCCGTCTCTGATCTGATACCAACAAGTGGTATCAGAGCAGTGGTTCAACTTGACCACCTGCTTTGTTGACCATAGTCTTATTTGCTAAAAATTCTTGTGGTCTATCTGAACAGATCTTATTTGCTGAAATCTTAAAAGGATCAGACATAATGCCTTCTAAGAAACTTCCAATGTTCTCAGTTGAGAGCTATGATTTGTGGAGATTAAGAATGCAGGCTCACCTGTATTCTAAGCATGAACGTATGTGGAGAGTGGTCTCTGAAGGACCATTCCAATTCACTGTTGTGAATCCCAGAGTTACTGAAAATGAGAGAAATGATCCCAGGACTGAATTTCCAAAGTCTGATGATCAACTTACTCCTGAGGAGAGGAAGTTAGTCAATCTAGACTATATTACCAAAGATACACTATATAGCACTATTGATGATGGTGTGATGGGGATGATTTCTCATTGTAATACTACCAAAGAAATATGGGATACACTCGTTGTAATGTGCCAAGACACAGATCACATTAAAGAGAACAAACTTTCTGTTGCAATTGGAAAGTTTGACAGTTTTGAAATGGAAGATAGTGAATCTATTGACAAACTGGAAGTCAGATTCACTAGTATAATGAATGATCTGAATGCACTTGGAAAGAGATATCCACAAAGAGAAATAGCATTGAAAATTCTTAGAGGTCTATCTAAGAAATGGGATATTCATGCAGTGGTGATTGAAAACACCAAGAATATTGATTCAATGCCGTACCAACAAGTCTTCTCTGAGCTGAAAGTTTATGAGTTTGTTATTGATAAGAAATCAAAGAAAGCTGACAACAAAGATGATTCTTCATCTAGTAAAAATGTGGCTTTTAAGGCCAAGGATAAAACCTGTAAAACTAGAGAGTCTGAGAACTCACTTGCTAAAAATCAGGATGAGCTAGAGGATAAGCTAGTACTGGTGGCAAGGAGGTTTGAAAGGCTTAATAGTAGATATGAAAAATATAAAAAATATTACAGGAATCACAGGTACCAGAGAGATTCTAAAGCTGAGGACAGATCCACTGAGAAGAGAAAAGACCTGAAAGCTGAAGGATCTTCATCCAAAAAGAAGGACTCCAAGACAAAGGAGGAAAGTGATCAGGATGATGATGCCAACAGATGTTATAACTGCCAAAAGAAAGGTCATTTTCAGTATGATTGTCCAGAGCTAAGTGCTAAGGAGAGAAAAGAAAGGCAAGCAAAGAGAGACAAAAAGTTCTCCAGCAAGAAAGCCATGGTTGCAGAAGAAGAACAATCTGAAGAAGGTTCCAGCTCTTCAGATGAGATGTTCTAAGATAGTGACAGTGATGACATCTGTCTAATGGCTGTGGAGGAGGTAAATTCTTCTATCTCTGTTGTTGCTCCTACACAAGCACATGAGTTATCAAGTTCCACTGTAAACATTCAATTTGACCTGATGGATTCTTTTGAGAGTCTTATGAAGGACTATGCTGTTTTACAAGAACTGCTGAATGAAACTCAAGAGCAGAACAAAGAACTGATTGCTGAAAATCTAAAGTGGAAAGACTCTAGTATTGCTGAGATCACTTCTCAATTAATGGGAACTACTGATGAACTGGATGTTCTGAAAGTACAACTCTCAGAGAAAGAGAAGTTGATAGAGACCCTAAATGGAAAACTAGAGAAATCCACTGAGGAGATTCAGCTGATCAGAACTAAGTTCAATGACCTCTCTGAGAAGCATGAAACTCTACAAAAATGTGAGGATAGTGCGCAGAGGAAGCTAGCTCTATTGAATTCTGCATCTAAAGTAATAGATGAAATTCAGAGTTATCAGAGACCTGCCACTATAAAAGCTGGATTGGGATACATTCCAGGAGGAACCTCACAAGGTCATCTGAATGCTGCTTCTAGTAGCACTAAGACAGTCTTTGTTAAACAAGTGGCACCCATTCTTCGGACTGAAGAAATGCCCAAAGTTTTAGACAAGGGAAAAGGACCTATGGTTCCAGAAAAACTGAATGTTCAGGTAAGAAAGCCCAGACCTCAGGAAAAGGCTAGAAAACCTAACCACTCAGTAGGAAATTTTCAGGCTAGTACTTCAAAGCCTCAGGCTAAGAATACAAATCTGAAAAGATCTGCACTGAACCAGCAGAGGAATTTTCAGAAGAGAAACACTCAGCAGAGACATTCTCAACTGAAAAGACCAAGTTCTCAGATTACTGAAAGACCCCAATTTCAGTACAGGCAACCCAAACCCCACTTGCCTAAGGGTAAAGGTTACCTGGCCCCAAGTCAACAGAGACTCAGATCAGCTACACAAAAGCCAAAGCAATGGAACAAAAGGCCTATACCCAAGAAAAATTCTAAGGCTCATGTTCATGCCAAGGCTAGCACTCATACACATGATACTGCTAATGCACCTAGAGTGGTAAATGTGTATGTAGATGTTTATGGAAGACAGATCAGCCACTCTAAAGTAATTAGAGTTGTCAGGCAGATTTGGATTTCAAAAGGTACAACTAACCTGGTAGGACCCTACACCAAATGGGTACCTAAAAATTGATCTGTTTTTCAGGTGAAAAACAAGGGCACTGAGCTGAATGAAGATCACATAGCACTAATGAGTGGAGATGAATTGACCCCTGTTGTATGGTATCTTGATAGTGGATGTTCAAGACATATGACAGGATACAAGCAAATACTCAGTGACTATGTAGAGCAAAGAGGCCCTCATATCACATCTGGAGACAACTCCAAAGGACAGGCTGAAGGATATGGAATGTATCTGGTTTGAAGCATAACCTGCTTTCAATAAGCCAATTCTGTGACAAGGGATTTAATGTTGAGTTCTCAAAGAACTTATGTTATGTGAAAGATGATACCTCATAAAAAATTCTGCTAACTGGTACTAGAAAAGGAAATGTGTATCTTGCTGATTGGAGTTCAACTCCTAAAGATACATGTTTGATTGCAAAAAGTTCCACAAATACCAGTTGGTTGTGGCACAAAAGGATGAATCTTTGAATTTCAAAACCCCGAACAAACTTGCAAGATTAGCACTTGTGAGGGGTTACCAAATGAAGTGTTCAATAAAGAACATGTTTGTGATCGCCAAAAAAGGAAAACAAATTAGAGCATCATTTAAAAGCAAAGTAGATGTTTTACCGAAAAGAATACTTCAATTGTTGCATATGGATCTTTTTGGTCCAGTAACACCAGTGAGCACAAATGGCAGGAAATATACACTCGTGGTAGTTGATGACTACTCAAGATATACATGGGTCATATTCTTACTCAGTAAGAAAGAGACTCGATATAAACGCTGAACTCATTGAAAAGGCTCGATATTGAAAAGAACACGAGTGTGGTCAAAATCGGATCATATAAAGGCGAGTTTATAAATCATATTATATCGGATTATTGTGCAGCAAATGGAATAACTCATGAAAAACATCGGTTGCAAGGACCCCACAACAAAATGGTGTTCTTTGAGAGAAAAAGCAGGACTCGAAAAAAAAGTTGCGCAAGGACAATGATAGTGAAGTCGATATTCCTAAAAGATTTTGAAATTTTCATCAACACCGGATGCTATTCTCAAAACAGATCCATGCTGACCAAGAGTCAAGGCAAAACTCCATACGAGCTTTGGAATGAAAAGAAGCCTCTTGTTTCTTTCTTTCGTGTGTTTGGTTGCAAGTGTTTCATACACAATAATGGTAAAGATCAGTTGAAAACATTTGATAGCAAAGGCGATGAAGGAATATTCTTAGGATATTCAAGTCAAGAATAAAAGCCTTGAGTTTACAACTGTAGGACTCTTATTGTGGAAGAAACACCTCATGTTGTTTTTGATGAATCTACTTGTATTCAGAAGAAACAGGAACATGATTCAGGAGAACTGACCAAGAGAATCACCAGACTAAGCCTGAAAAAGAATGACAAAACATCCTATGAACCTGAAAAGAAGAAGTCAGTCACTTTCTATGAATGGAGTGATTCAGACTCAGACAAAGAAGTTCAGGATAGAACTCAGGATGGTGAGACTCAGGATGGAAATTCTCCACTGAAGGAAAACCAACACACCAAAGATGACCAATATGAACAGACACCAGTTCAGACTCAGGTATGTGATGCCAATGAAGATGTGGTCACAGCTGAGGCAATTTCTAAGTCTATCAACCAAAGGGGAACAAATGTCTCTGACAATGTTCTGAATGGAATTTCCCCTGAGGAAGATGATTATCTTTCTCCTTTTCTGTTGTTCCCTGAATTTAATGAACTGCCTGAACCTAACATTTCTAATGTTGAGGATACTATTAAAGGGGGAACATCTAGAAGAAGATGGTTAGATAGTCATCCTACAAGTCAGATTGTGGGTGATCTAACTGATGGTGTTAAGACAAGAAGGTTCCATGGTGAAAGTGCATTATTCTGCTGCTTCCTATCAGAGAAAGAGCCTACTGAGATTGAAGAAGCTCTACAAGATTCTTTTTGGATTACTGCTATGCAAGATGAGCTGAATCAATTCTCAAGAAATGAAGTATGGGAGCTAGTGGATTGGCCTGAGAGGCACAATGTTATTGGAACCAAGTGGGTATTCAAGAATAAAAGAGATGAGAACAACAACACTGTAAGAAACAAGGCAAGGCTAGTTGCACAAGGTTATTCCCAAGAAGAAGGCTTGGATTATGATGAAACCTTTGCACCTGTTGCAAGACTAGAAGCCATCAGATTGTTTCTTGCATATGTTGCCCACATGAAATTCACAGTCTATCAGATGGATGTAAAAAGTGCATTTCTGAATGGTGTGCTTAAGGAAGAGGTTTATGTGGAACAACCTCCTGGTTTCAGACAGAATGACCAAGTTTACAGGCTCAGAAAAGCCTTGTATGGTCTTAAGCAAGCACCCACAGCATGGTATGATACCCTTTCTCAGTTTCTTTCTGACCATGGTTTTATCAAAGGAACTGTTGACAGAACTTTGTCCAGGATAAAAGATGGGGAAGATATCTTACTAGTTCAGATTTATGTAGATGACATCATATTTGGATCTCCAAATCATCAGTTGTGTGAAAAATTTTCTACACTGATGAAAGGAAAGTTTGAGATGTCAATGATGGGGGAGATGAATTTCTTTCTTGGACTTCAAGTGAAACAATCAAAGGAAGGAATCTTCATCAACCAAGCAAAGTACACCAGAGATCTGATTGCAAAGTATGGTGTACAGAATTGCAATGCAGTTAGAATTCCCATGAATACTAACTACAAGATGGATCCTGATCATGAAGGCAAATCAGTGAGTCACACTGATTATAGAGGGATCATTGGATCATTGCTCTATCTCACAGCAAGTAGGCCGGATATAACATTTGCTGTTGGGATATGTGCAAGATACCAAGCTAATCCTAAAGCTAGTCACATGGAGGCTGCCAAAAAGATACTGAAGTATCTTAAGGGCACTGTGAATAGAGGATTGTGGTATCCAGCTGATGATAACCTTGAATTAACTGGTTATTCAGATGCTGATTATGGAGGATGTAGAATTGACAGGAAGTCCACCACAGGAACTTGTCAATTTCTTGGAAGTAAGCTGATATCCCGGTTTTCAAAGAAACAGACCTCAGTAGCAACTAGTACTACTGAAGCTGAATACATGGCTGCAGGAAGCTGTTGTGCACAGATTCTTTGGCTCAGACAACAATTAAGGGATTATAAGATTATAGCCAATGAAGTACCTATATTCTGTGACAATAATAGTGTTATTGCTATTACACAAAATCCGGTATTGCACACCAGATGTAAGCATGTGGATATCAGACATCACTTCATCAGAGATCATGTAGAGAAGAAGGACATCAGGATGGAGAAGATTCATACTGATAAACAGAGAGCTGATATCTTGACTAAACCTATGGCTGAATCAAGATTTCAGGAACTATCAGTTGAATTAGGGATGTTGGATCCAGGTGTATAGAGTAAATCTGAAAAATTGAAGATTTTCAGATGTATGAAGTTTTCTCAGGATTTTACTGAGAAACTCAGGATAAAATTGGAAGTACTGAAATCTGAGTCTTGGGAAACTCAGATATACTGAAGGTCAGTACTCAGAATTATACTGATCTGGCTCAGTACTCAGTATCATACTAAACCCGTTCAATACTCAGTATCATACTGACATTTTATCAAGGTCAATACTCAGTAAGACTGATAGAGGGAAATTAGTCTGAAGAAGTAAAGACTCATGCAACTCACTTATTGCTTAACTGAATCTCAGTAATCATTAGCAATAAATACTAAAACACCTGAAGGGAATGTTTTGGGCGGGACCTTTGAAATGCCAAAGAAGGTCAACAATCATTAATTGCTCTGTTCAATTAATTCACCAATAAGGTTAAAATGGCGGCATATTATTCGTGAGATCGTCCTTTCAAATACCCGATTAGTCGGTGATCAATCTCAACCGTTGATTTTTAATCAATCATACGATTTCCCACGAACCCATTCTATATATTTATTTGAAATTCATTCAAGCCCTATTTCATTAACCTTCATCTCCAAAAACACTCTGCAACTCAAAACCCTTTTTGCCCAGAAATCTTCATCCCAAAACCCTACATTCAAAAATCCTCAAAATGGCTTTCTCCATATTTGATAAACTGGTTATTTCCAACAAGCCATGGTACGAATATGTGGTGTCGCTCGAAAGTTCAACAAATGCAACCCACGAAGAAGAGGCGCTGCATATGATACGGATTGCAAAACTTACAAACCTGGTTGCGAGCCAACCGGAGGCTGAGTACTCTAAGGAGGTAACAGAGTTTATTTCGAACTTGAAAATAGATAAGGAGGATTGTATTGAGTCCCAGATTATTGTTTCCCATCTAGAACATAACTCTAAATACGTAGATTTTGTACGGGAGTTGTATATAATCCCTAAAAATTTAAATGATGTATTTGAGTTGTGTGATAGAGGTGAGGACCCTACGACGTATATGTTGGGTAGGGAACAGGAATACCTTGATAGGATAACAGAGCATCCTATTAAGTTTGAGGCTACACTTAATAAACGACATTTGAAGCCGAAATACAGAGTATTGCTGGATATTGTTAGTAAGTGTATAATGAGCAGATCCGGAAGTTTTGAGCAGATCAGCATGCCAAAGCTTAGATTGATGGCTGCTATAGAGGACTCACCCACCATATATTTTAATTGGTTGAGATATCTGATCAGAGTGGTGAGTGACCAGGCGAAGCAGATCAAGAAGGAGGATGGTTCTATTGCAATCAAAGACAAAATTCTTCATGCAACCAAAATAGCCTTTATTTTGGAGATGTGCAGAGAGGAAGAAGACATTTTTGCCAACTCCTCACCCTTCCCAAAGTCTAAGGTCATGTTCAAGCCTACAACAACAAGAAAGACTTTGAAAGGGAAGAAAGAGAAGAAACTGGAATCAACTGCTGCTGCAGAGGGAGCTGCTGAAGAAGCCCATCAAGCCAGGGGGAAGGCTTTGATGGAGGTGAAGAGGGAGAAGGGAGAAGAAATGAAGAAGAAAACCCTTGCTCCCAAGTGCAGAAGAATGTTAATTTCCACTGAGGAGGAGGTGAGCGAACCTGAGGAGGTGCAGCCTGAGGGCCAGAAAGCTCAGAAATCGCCATTACAAGTATTGGCTGAGGTTGTATCTACGGCACAGGAGCAAACTGAGGAGCAAGTTTTCTCTGAGGTTCTTGAGACATCACTGAGCACAGATAAATTCTCTCAAGAAATCTTCAAAGGACCTCAGACCTCAGATCAAGCTCAAATTTCTACTGAGGAAGTGCCTGCTCAAACCTCAGAACAAGCTGAGCCTCAGGAGCTGTTGAATCTTGATGAGCTCCTGAGTGATCCATTCTTTGATCCCTCAGTGCCTGAAGAGCTTCCCACTGAACCTGAGAGCCCGAAGCTGAAGAAGGGCGAAGCAGAAGAGACAGAGTGGCGAAGCAAGGGGGAACGGTTCATACTGGACAGGTACCCTGAGCTAAGCACATATCCTGACCTCCAAGATCTCTTCTTTAGACTGAGGACAACAGTCTACGTTCTCAACCAGACTCTACCTGAGATGCTCAATATTGCTTCATTCAGAGGTGAAGACTGGTGGAATGAGGAGACAACAGTTTTAACTGAGTTCTCCGGGTTTAGAAAGACCAAGCTCAGAATGAAAATGTCAGATTTTGATGAGCTGGTTAGGAAGAAGCTTGCTGAGAGGACAGAAGCTGATGTTGGTGCCCCGAGCTCCAAAGATAAAAACCAAAATGGGGACCAACAAGGGAATGCTGAGAAGCAATCTCAAATGGAGAAATATAGTACTGATGTTGGAGAGCCTGATGTCACACATCCTCAGACTGAAGTTAGTACTCTTCAGGTAACTTTTGGCACTATTAAAAATTATGTCAAGGCTACTGAAGTTTCTATCTTTAATTCTGTAATGTCTGATATGCAGACTGGGGCTCAGGTGGAAACCGAAACTCAGGCTGATACTGAAGCTCAGGTGGAGACCGAAGCTCAGGAAAAGCAGCAAATTCTCTATGCTCCAGAGATTGATCTCACTCCCATTGTGGAAAAGCCGGACAAGGTTGTGCCAATCGTGGATAAAGTTGCTCAGATTGAAGAAGTATTGGCCAACCAGTCCCAGAAGATGGAAAGTCTGAGTTCTACTTCAGACCTGATGCAGCTTTAGACTTCTCTGAATGATAAGATGACTGCCATGGAAAGGAAAGTAGATGGAGTTAAAACTGAGCTGAGTACAGAGCTGAAGCAGATGTATCAGGAGAGGACTTCATTTCTAGAAGCCAAACTGGTGGAGAAGAATGATCAACTGATCAAAAATGCTGTTGAGGAAATGGGCTCCATGCTCATGACCAAGATGACAGATATGCTTAAAGATGTGCTCTCCAACCAGTTTGCACCAATGTCTGAAGAGTTCTCTGTGGCTAAAAACCACTTAAGGAGGCTGGAAGAAGAGCAAGAGCAGTTGGCTGGAGAGGTACGAAGTGTCAGCAAAGAACAATACCATATGGACACTACACTATCCCAACTTCTTCCAAGGTATGGTGCCAAGAAGGGGGAAAGGCCAGGAGCTGACTTGAGGGTATTATTGGCACACACCTTGGAGAGAAAGGCAGATAAAGAGGCTGAAAAGAAGAATATTGCTGAAGCCTTGAAGAAAGTTGAAGCCACTGAAAATCTCAAATCCAAGAAAGTGGAGAAGCCTGTCTACACTCATGTTTATGAGGAAACAATGCAAGAAGTCATTGCTGAAAAACTGAGTGCTAGAAGAAAGGTAGAGACAAGCCAAGCCGGCGCTGAACAACCTATCAAGAGGAAGGCTGTGGCGTTTGTCGAACCTGAGAGGAAGAGAACTAAGGCTTCTAAGCCAACTCAGAGAAAGCTGATAATGGACCTTGAAGAGTCTGAAGAGGAACCACAGAAAGAAGTCTTCAACACCAGGAGAGCTCTGAGATCACTTCAGGTCGAACAAGCCAAGAAAACTGCTGCTTCAGTTTCAGGAGTTCCTTTGATAAGAAAAAAGAAAGAAGAAGAGCAGAAGCGCAGAAGTGGTTTCAAAAAGTTCCTGAGCAAAAGGAGAGGGACAGCTAAAACTCAGAAGTGGCCGCACATTGACAAGTGAATGCCAATCCAATTCAATGATGCTTGGGAAGAAATTAAAAGAACATTCTGGTTTTACTATGAAGTGCTGAGAGAATGGAGAGGGGAGAGCTCAGATTCAAATGAAGCCTTTATTGATTATCTGCTGACCTTCTATCCAAAGTACTTACAGAGTTGGATTAATCATGCGGATGAAGGAAATGTTCAGATCACTGCCCCTAGTCCATACACACACCCTGCTCCTAGGCTAGAGAATGACTTGGTTAATGAAACAGCCATATCTCAGGAAATTGCTCAATATGCCATCCAGTTAGGCCTGACAGGTAACAACCCAGATATCATCAAGGAAAGAGATGAGCTGAAGAAGAGGTATTATGGGATGTTCAACCTAGAAGTGCCTATGGATGAGGTTGAAGAAGAGTGAAGAGCTAGAGCTGAAGATCAAAGAAGACTGAAGACCAAGACTGAAGACTCTTGTAATTCTTTATGTTTTTGTCTTTTCTTTTGATAAGTTCATTGTAATTTGTAACTGATATCATACAATCAATGAAACTTTATCTTTTATGCTAAAATATAATACCTCATTATCTTTTTACATGTCTTTATATTTTGATATGCCTTATGATTTTGTGATCAAATTGTTGGGAAAATTATTATGAAATTATTGAGTGATTTGTCATTCTTGGATTGTAATAAGAAAAACAGAAACATGAGTATAGGTTAAGTGTTTTTGTAACAAGATGGTTTTGGCATCATCAAAAAGGGGGAAATTGTTGGGAGATGAATTTAATAAAGAAGATTTTGATTAGATCCCAAAACCCCTGGGTATGACATGTTCAGGATAATCTTGATAGATGAGTCAGGATTCAGTTTTAGAGTGTTCAGGATGTTATCTGCACCATGTATAGTCAGCAGATATAGATCAGGATAGATTCTGAAGATTCTGAAGACTCAGTAAGTTTCTGAAGTTTCAGTATGAAACTGATGTTGGGGAATGAGTTGCACAGATCTATTCGGGATGAATATTTAAATACAAATTTAATTCATTAATTATTACTAGCATGAATTAATCCTATATTAATTCAAATAATAATTGCAACAACAAATCATGCATATAAAAAGCCACGTAAGACCTACGCATGCGGAATCTACGGGTTTACGTGAACGTACCTCTCGGGATGGCAGTGGCTTTGGTCGGACGGACTAACCAAAAGGACTTCCTAAGTATTCCCTTAGCCCTTGCTCGACAATCCGGTGGAAGGATACTCGCGAACAATTAACAAAAGGGAAAAAATAAACTTTGTTGCACCACTTATGTGGATTTGCTAATATTTTCAGCACATGGAATTGTTCTTGGGAATGAACTAATCATCCCCTATTTATAGGAGGGAGAGTGGTCGAATTTTATGTGATATTTCAATGTGGGAAAAGACTTTTCTTGGTCACCAAGAAATCTTGAATATATCTTCTATATTCTTTTTCCCATAATTAAAATATTCCACAAAAATCTCACCTCCTCTATTATGGTGATTTTCGAAAATTTAGTGCTACAAGAATCCAAGATTTGGATCTTCTTGAATTTATGAGATATTCTTGTATTTCAAGAAATACATATCTTCCATAATATCTTTTCAAGAAAATCAAGAACATCTTTCTTGCCCACTATATTTTCAAAATTTTCGAAATTTACTATATAGATAACCAAGTGGGAGATTTCTTGAATTTAATGAGATAATCTTGTATTCCAAGAATACATATCTTCATTCCATAACAAAATTCAAAGAAAATCTTTCTCCCTCTTTTATCCATAATTTTAAAAAAAATTTTAGAGGAAATATAAGCAACAATATTTATTTTATTTTAATCACCTTTTAGGTTATTGGACTATATGTTGGGCTACTCAGGGGGCCTTTAGGAGAATTAAGATTGGACCTTCTAATGGATCTTGAATATCTAATATTGAGCCACAATATAATTCAAGCCCATAAATATTAATTAATCCCACTACATAATTAATATTGCACTATCCATCTTAACACATATTACAGTCAATATGGCTCCCGGTCATTATTTCCCGTGTTTAAGATTATCTAGCCCATTAATTAATTCAAGCCCTTTGAAATAGCTTTCCGTTAATTAATATCTTTTGTCCTTGGTCGAGGAACGGTTCAACATTATTATCCATACAGGAAACTAATTCCACTTGCAAGATTTGGTATGATAAAACTTATGAACCTCCCAAGGGGCAAATCAAGCAAGCGTGCTTGCACACCACGATTCTTCGTATTAAATCTTAGCAATCACATGTGACCAATAATATTGCCCAAGATAAAAAGTATTGAATCTCTCGATTATTTACCCATGATAAGTCAAAGCAATAGTTACCAATCACGTGATCCTATTTAAGGGACGAAGGTTAAGAAATAACGAACGCCGAGGTCTAATTCTTCCTTGTTCGGGTTCGAAGAATTTATCCTCCCAGAGGTCCTATTCATTTGTCGATCACCATGCACTAGTGTAATCTCTTGGTCAAGACAAACCAATCGAGCCTTACACCTCAACCTTTCGCGATGGTTGTTCATTTCCATCTAGGTCGTGAATGGCGTACTTTTTTAGTTACAAGGATCATTAATTTAATCTTCGTGATCCGGTATCACTAAATTAACTCTGATGTAACACGCATTTAATTATTGAGCAGTTATGCAAATAAATATATATAACATTCAATCATATTTAAAGCATCAGTGATAAACAATTTATTTCAATTAAATAAGTCGGAAAATTAGGTTTCGATTATACAAAGTAAAAAGCATACTTTTCGGTATAATCCCAACAATCTCCCACTTATACTCAAAGTCTGCTTTTAAGTATACTACAACACGTCTCGAGTAGTCCGTGACATCTAATGTCACCTACACGAACCTAATAATTTCTCCCACTTATACTCAAAGCAGATTGGCAACGGTCTTGACACCCATTCCACTCACATGTCTCTCGAATGTATTGAGGAGGCGGATGCTTTGTGAATGGATCTCGCCAAAACGTCCTCAGACGCTATCTTTGCCACATCTATATCTCCTCTCTTAACGATTTCTCGTATAAGATGTCTTTCCTTAAATGTGTTTGTTTGACTCGTGGACTCTTGGTTCTCTTGAATTTGCAACTGCCCCTAGCAGATATTGCTAGACAAATTCAGAACACCATCCAAGTCCACTAAGAAGATATAGAGCCCAATCGGTTCTTTCAACGCTTTCAAGCGACTACTTACCCGAGTCCCATGGTTGAGTCAGTGATGCATTTCTGCTTCACACTCGTTCATTTGATGGCTACACTTCCCAAATGGAAACACACTAACTGAGGCAGATAATCTCTGGAATCTAAATATGATTGGAAATCCGAGTAAAAGTGTGGCGGATGGGGATTGGAGTATCTCGATCGATAAATCAACATTCTATCCCGAGTTCTTTTCGGACACTTCGAATGTTTTTAAGCGTAGATCAATGCGCTTTCCATAGGTTACTTTGATATCTTGCTACCATGCCTACGACAAAAAGAAGATATCCTGGGTCTCGTACCATAAAGAATGCATACATAAGGTTTTAAACGGTAGAAGCACAAGGAATACCTTTCATGTCATCTATCTCCTTTTCGTCTTAGGGAACATTTTCTTGGATAGATGGTTTCCAAGTCTGGAAGGTACGAATCCTTTCTTGGAATCTTGCATGCTGAATCGTTTCAAAACCAGTGTCTATGTATGAAACTTGCGATAACCCGACCATCCTTTTCTGGCGATCTCGAGTTATCTTGATCCCAAGGATATGTCCGACTTTCCCTAAGTCTTTCATATCAAACTGTTTTGAAACCATGCCCTTACGTCTGATCACACCTTCACATCGTTCCCGATGATCACAATGTCATCTACGTATAGTACTAAGAATACCAATGCAATTCCGAAACACTTTTTATACACACAACTTTCAAACTCATTTTGATAGAACCCATAAGACTTTATAACATGATCAAAACATTGGTTCCAAGCTCTGGATGCCTGTTTGAGTCCGTAAATGGACTTCTTGAGCTTACAAACAAGATGTTCTTGGCCTGTTTCAATGAAACCTTGGGGTTGTTGCATATAGTTCTCTTCATCAAGACTTAGTTAAGGAAAGCCGTCTTTACATCCATTTGCGATTTCAAAGTCGAAATCTTGTGACAATCGATAAGAGAAGAATACGGATGGACTTAAATGCATAGCTCTTGGCGAAAAAGGTTCCTCATAATCGATCCCTTCTTTCTGAGTATAACCTTTCGCCACTAGTCTTGCTTTGAAGGTTTCAACCTTCCCGTCCGGTCCTCTTTTCCTCTTATATACCCACTTGCATCCAATGGGTTTGACCCCATTAAGTGGTTCGACTAGCTCCCACACTCTATTATGAAACATAGAACCCATTTCGGCTTTTCATTGTTGTTTGCCAAGAATCTGATCCTTATCTTGGAGTGCCTCGTCATATGTCCATGGGTTCGATTCACGGAATCAAGTCCGAGGACTCTCCTATTCCCATGAATCTCTCGGGTGTCAAACAACCCTCCCACCAAGGCTCGGTTGTGAAAACGTATCGTTTGGTATATCATCTAATCTGATTGTAACCGAGGTTTGCCCTCTAAGCTCATTTAAGGTAATCTCATACGGGTTTTCTTTGGTTCATATAGTCTTCTTCCAAAATCTAAAGTGGGTGCTTGTTACCACCTTTTGATCTTGAACTATAGAACATACACCCTTTTTTCCCTCGGGGTATCCTACAAACGACCTTTTAATTTCGATCGAGGATCCAACTTCGGCTTCCTTGTCCAACATGTAGGCGGACACCCCAAAGTTCTCATGTGTCTCATACTAGGCTTGCTTGGGTCCACAATTCTTTGGCGGTTTTGGGAACCGATTTGGATAGCACCAAGTTCGAATGTAAGTCATTTGTTTTCCAAGGTATGACCCTTTAAGCGACTCGGGAAGATCCGCATAACTCATCATTGATCTAACCATTTCCAAAAGAACTATGTTTCTTTGCTCTGCACCCCCGTTTTGGTGAGGGTTTAAGGTGCTGATGAAAGTGGGATACAATCCCTTCATCGGATAAGTTAGTTCAAAAACTCATATTTGAGGTATTCGCCTCCACGATCAGATCGTAGAGACTTGATACGGTTTTCCATATGATTCTCTGCTTGATCCTTAAATTCTTTAGAATTTCTCAAAGGTCTCAGATTCATGCTTCATAAGGAAAATGTACCTTGAGTAATCATCAATAAAATTACTCATAACCTCCTCTTGCTTTGGTTAACATTGAACTACATTACATCTATGTGAGCGATCTCTAACACTTCTTTAGCCCCATTCCCCTTGGCTCCAAATGCCATCTTGGTCATATCACCCTCCAAACATGATTCGCAGGTTGAAATTGGTACAACTTGGAGAAGCCCTAGTGAACCGTCTCTTACTAACCTTTGGATCCTCTTTGAATTTATATGACCCAATTTATAGATGCTAAAGAAGTGTCTCGTTCACGTCTGATGAACGATTTCTTTTCTTGGAAACAGTTGATGTGTTATAGGATACATTTTCGTGAGTGGTGTGCCGCGATTAATTGTATAGAGATCATTCAACAACGTTCCATGATGAGATAAATTTATCAAAAATAAAATTGGTAACAACTTTATTAAAAAGTAACCAAAATATCCATCATAAAAGTTTAGAAACCGAAAATGAATTCTTTTCTAAAACTCCAGGAGCGTAAAGAATATCTCAAAAAATTAAAGCCTTTGTCTTCAAAAAAGACAGGTGCACTTCTCCCATCGCAATTTGCCACTCTAAAGCATCACCCGGTGTGATGAGGACCTCACTCCCACTAAGTTGTCGGGTTCGGCTTGAACCCGCAGTAATGTGAAACAAACATGATTAGTGGATCCCGTATCCACCACCCACAAAATGGGAGGCATACGCCGCTAAACAAGTTTCAAACAACTAGTGCGTGAGTATTACCTTTCTTTCCTTTCCTTTTGGGATCGGAACAGGCTGACCTCGATTGTCCTACTCTCCCGCTTTCCAAAGTTTTCCTCATACTTGATCCCATGCTTCTTTTTGATGTTGAGTCTTCTTGGTTTAACCTTCTTCTCTTTTCATCATCCTTATCACAACTTGATCTAGGATGAAGAGAAGATTTCCGTTTCCCCAAGTTCTTTTCCTCGCGCTCCACTTCCTTTTCAACCAAAGTCAAAGCATTTATAAAATCCTCCACTTTAAAATCTTGATCTTCCATTAGATACTCAAGATAGCGGTGATTATAGCTCTTTGGTAAGAATTGGAGAATGAAATCAATCTTAGCCTTGAAATCACATTTTTCGCCGAGGATCTCAAGTTCCTCAAATAGCACCATAACCCTAAGGACGTGCTGCGCTGCAGTTGTCCCTTTTTCCAATTTTAATTGAGCAATTTCTTGCTTCACACTTTGGGTTGCCATATGGGTCCGATGTGCGAACATCACTTCGAGATTCTTTAAGATGTCTGCAGCTGACTCATATTCTTGATGAAGGTGTCTCAACGCATCTGACAAATGTGCCAGAATTGTTTCCTTCATCAATCCGTTTGCCAGCTCCCATTCACCATAAATCATCTCATCCCATATTCCGGTGTCCTTAGTTGGTTTTCCGGGTTTTGGTGTATCAAGTACCCATTTGGAAGATGATGCGGTTAGGACAGGTTTTAGTTTGTATTTCCAATCAAAATAGTTTTCACCAAAAAGCAAGTTGTCTTTAGGTACATTCGACAGTGGATTAGAAGGTTGCGACATGATGAACTGAAATAAATAATAATATGCATAAGCACAAAATTATCACAAGGTTTGATCACATGCATCATATTAAAATCTCAAAAAAAATATGAACATGCATCAGCCAACATCTCAAAACAGTTTAAATAAGCCACGTTGGGTGGGTCATTATTTAAACACATTCAAGCGGGTTACAAACAAAACGATTACAAACCCTTAATATCCAGATTAATAGTTGGCTCCCACTTGACCAATATAAAATTGGCGGGGACTTGGAGAAGTATATGCATATCAATTTTATACCTAAGTAATAACCATGATTAAATCTGAGGATTACTATTTCGCTTTGATCGAGCCTCGTTGGGAGGGTCATCGCCGCCACTAGTAATAACCCACAATCATCCGTTTGGAATTCATTCATGTGAAACCTATCTTTTTGATCAAAGTCCGTTGGGGAATTTCTCAAAAAGAATTCACAAATAAATAAATCATGGAGGTCAAAATTAATTCAATTTTATTATCCGAAATAAAATTGTTAATTAATTATTTAAACATACTTAGTACTTTTGAAGTTGAGATTTTTCAATTTGGCAACCCTCATGCAAACACATTTAAACAAAATAAAGCATAAGATAACACAAATAAAATCAAGCAAAACAGAAAAATAAACATATTGGGCACAAATTATCCAATTGTCATGGTTTGATTTTTCTTGGCTTGATCTTGAAGAAACACGTCTCGAATTTCTCCCACTCGTTCGTCTCGAAAAAAATACTGCGTCTCGAACCGCCACGCCATTTCGCGGCAAGGATGCACGCCCGCGATCCGGCCGGCCACTTGCTGGGGCAACCTAAGCGACCTCGACACCGCCCGTGGCCGTGGCCCGCCAAGTCTCTCCAGACGCCTCGGGGAATATCGGCGGGTCGGCGATTCTCAGCGGCGGCAGCGTGCATCGCGCGCCGTATTCGCTTCGCCGCCTCTGCCTCGCCGATCCTCGGCAGCGCCCAGCGCGTCTCCTACAAGCCGCGCGCGTCATGCGCGCCCGCGGCATCCGCCCGTCCGCTTTCGGCTTTGGAGCGCGCCCGTCCGTCTGCGGCCTTTTATCTCTTCTGTATTTCGGCCGCCCGGCCTCGCCCTGCTTAAACGTGCCGGGGCGGCGCTCGTGCCGCCCCACGCTACACAGTTACGGATTTCGTTCTTTAATTCTTCGTCTCTTTGTTCCCGATCCGGTTACAATTTATTTACAAAAATAAATAAACCTAGATCTAAACTAGTCTATTACATTGATCAAATCAAACAAATCCTAGTCTACTCGTGGATTTTCTCACGAGGCAAAACAAATCCGAACGAATCGAATTAAAAAACCACAGTTTATATGCATGCAAAATAAAACATTAAAATCCATGACAATTGGATACCGCAAAAGCAGATCTAACAGATTCTACTATCAATTTCAAATTTAATGTCCACTTAATTAAATTACAATTTAAAAAATTTAGAGCAAAGCGGTTGGCTCTAATACCGATTGTTGGGGAATGAGTTTGCAGATCTATTGGGGTGAATATTTAAATACAAATTTAATTCATTAATTATTACTAGCATGAATTAATCCTATATTAATTCAAATAATAATTGCAACAACAAATCATGCATATAAAAAGCCACGTAAAACCTACGCATGCGGAATCTACGGGTTTACGTGAACGTACCTCTCGGGATGGCAGTGGCTTTGGTCGGACGGACTAACCAAAAGGACTTCCCAAGTATTCCCTTAGCCCTTGCTCGACAATCTGGTGGAAGGATACTCGCGAACAATTAACAAAAGGAAAAAATAAACTTTGTTGCACCACTTATGTGGATTTGTTAATATTTCCAGCACATGGAATTATTCTTGGGAATGAACTAATCATCCCCTATTTATAGGAGGGAGGGTGGTCGAATTTTATGTGATATTTCAATGTGGGAAAAGACTTTTCTTGGTCACCAAGAAATCTTGAATATATCTTCTATATTCTTTTTCCCATAATTAAAATATTCCACAAAAAATCCCACCTCCTCTATTATGGTGATTTTCGAAAATTTAGTGCTACAAGAATCCAAGATTTGGATCTTCTTGAATTTATGAGATATTCTTGTATTTCAAGAAATACATATCTTCCATAATATCTTTTCAAGAAAATCAAGAAAATCTTTCTTGCCCACTATATTTTCAAAATTTCGAAATTTACTATATAGATAACCAAGTGGGAGATTTCTTGAATTTAATGAGATAATCTTGTATTCCAAGAATACATATCTTCATTCCATAACAAAATTCAAAAGAAAATCTTTCTCCTCTTTTATCCATAATTTTCAAAAATTTAGAGGAAATATAAGCAACAATATTTATTTTATTTTAATCACCTTTTCAGTTATTGGACTATATGTTGGGCTACTCAGGGGGCCTTTAGGAGAATTAAGATTGGACCTTCTAATGGATCTTGAATATCTAATATTGAGCCACAATATAATTCAAGCCCATAAATATTAATTAATCCCACTACATAATTAATATTGCACTATCCATCTTAACCCATATTACAGTCAATATGGCTCCGGTCATTATTTCCGTGTTTAAGATTATCTAGCCCATTAATTAATTCAAGCCCTTTGAAATAGCTTTCCGTTAATTAATATCTTTTGTCCTTGAATTAGAGAACGGTTCAACATTATTATCCATAGGAAACTAATTCCACTTGCAAGATTTGGTATGATAAAACTTATGAACCTCCCAAGGGGCAAATCAAAGCAAGCGTGCTTGCACACGATTCTTCGTACTAAATCTTAGCAATCACATGTGACCAATAAATTGTCCAAGATAAAAAGTATTGAATCTCTACGATTATTTACCCATGATAAGTCAAAGCAATAGTTACCAATCACGTGATCCTATTTAAGGGACGAAGGTTAAGAAACAACGAACCAATCGAGGTCTAATTCTTCCTTGTTGATTTGAAGAATTTATCCTCATGTAGGTCCTATTCAAATGCATCGGTCATGCACTAGTGTAATCTCTTGGTCAAGACAAACCAATCGAGCCTTACACCTCAACCTTTTCGCGATGGTTGTTCATTTCCATCTAGGTCGTGAATGGCGTACTTTTTAGTTACAAGGATTTATTAATTTAATCTTCGTGATGCGGTATCACTAAATTAACTACTGATGTAACACGCATTTAATTATTGAACAGTTATGCAAAGAAATATATATAACATTCAATCATATTTAAAGCATCGGTGATAAACAATTTATTTCATAAATAAGTCGAAAATTGATTTCGATTATACAAAGTAAAAAGCATACTTTTCAAAAAGATAATCCCAACAATCGAGAAATCAAGACTTCAAGATGAAATCGAGAAAATCAAGTTTCAAAGATGATAAATCGAGAAATCAAGACTCAAGATGAAATCGAGAAATCAAAACTCAAGATGAGATCGAGAAATCAAGACTCAAAGATGAAGACTCAAGATGTCGGTCGGTATATCTCTCGAAGACTCGAAGACATCAAGACTCGTAAGACTCTAAAGATAATGTAAGATCAAGATCAAGATATCAAGATCAAGACAAAGGATACTGAAGACACAGTAATTACTAAAGACTCAGTAATGTACTGAATGCTCAGTATAACCTGAATGTTTCCGAGGCACTGAAAATATCTATCTGAAGGATACAATACTGAGAAAAACGCGATTACTTAGAAAAATAGATATTGCCCAAGACATTCACATGCAGACAAAAGGAACTAAAACTAAGTGTTGTTAAGGTTATATCACTCAGAGATATTGACCAAAAAGAGTCGTTATAGTTGTCTACATTTAACTGAAGACAAGAGCCAATCAGAAGAAGACAAAGATTGAACTTTATCGACCTTTGAAAGCGACAGGTCACTGAAGCATGTCAGTAGTACTATGTTCCAGACTGCAAAAAGTGGTGACTGGCTGCATGAAAAGCATATTGCCTAAAACATGCTAGGGAGTGTCAAACCCTAAATATAGACGTTCATCTCACACCATAAGAGAAAACTCATGAAGCTATCTCTTCCAACAGATAGTTTTTCAAGAGTGACCTTGGTGTCTGCCTATAAATACTTGTGACCATCTACATTGAAGGTTACGGGAAATTTGTAAGCAACTCAAGAGCTCAAACTTATTATTGCAAGTTGAAGCACTCGAAAACCCAAGAATTTTCCAAATGCTTTATATTGAAGAGAGCTCATTCACTAAGCCTAGTTTTGATAAGATATATCCAAAGCTTAGTAGAGATATCCTAGCCTTTGCATTGTTCTTAATTGTAAAGGATATCTCATCCTAGTTGGAAACCAACCAAGAAACCCCAAACCCTTTGTAAGGTAGTTTGAGTGTGATTGTTGGTGAGTTGGAGTTGTAAAGAGTTATTAAACTACATTGAGGTAGTCAGAAAACTCTAGAGAAGAAGTGAGTAAACTATCTTGGATAGTCAGAAAGCTTGTGTGTGTTTTGAGTAAGTAAACTACAGAGGTAGTCAGAAAGCTCAAAATAGAAAGGTTAGTAAACTACATTGAGGTAGTCAGAAAACCTTAGGAAGTGATTAAGGAATTTCTCTGAAGGGTCAGAGAGAGTGGACGTAGGAGCATATCTTCACTGATACTCAGTTGGAATCAATCCACTGAAGTTGCATCTAACTGAATCACAGCCTTAATCATTATTCCATTAAAAGGAATGTTTTCAGCAAAGCATAAAACGAGTATAAACTTAGGGCCAACCATTCCGCACATCTGAGTAGCTAGAACAGATAGTTACCAAACTGAACTTACTCTGCTGAGGGTTCAGTAAGTTAGTTATCTGATCTAAGCAGCTCAGGATCTCTGAAAATACTCAGGCTCAGTTGGGATTATCTGAGGCTTCTAAAAGCAGCTCAGGATCACTGTCTCAGGTAGACTTTGACTCAGAGCGATCTGTGCTTCTCAGGGCCAAATCATCAGGACAACCTGGCCCATCTGACCTCAGTAAAGAAAAAGTTTTAAAATTCACTGAACACGTGTATTCCCCCCCATACACGTGTAAGACTAGTTTGCACCGGGACCAACACTTGTGTCAGCTTAACCACTCACTACTAGTTCTGACTGTCCACCATAAACAAGGAAACATTCTTTAGTTCATCTAAGAATGATCTTGATAGCAATCCAGTGAGACTCACCCGGATTCTGTTGGTATCTACCAGTGAGGTTGATAGTGTAGGCCACGTTTGACCTAGTGCAAGTCATGACGTACATGATTGACCCAATTGCATATGCATATGGGACATCTTTCATGTGCTTGATATCAGTTTCAACAGAAGGACAATCCTTCTTTGATAGTTTTATCCCATGATTTGCCGATAGAGATCCTCTCTTAGAGTTCTCCATCGCAAACCGCTTCAACACCTTGTCTACATAGGTGGACTATGACAGCCCCAACATCCTCTTGGATCTATCCTTGTGGATCTTAATCCCTAGGATTTAGCAGGCTTCACCAAGACCCTTCATCATGAAGGTCTTTAATAACAAGTCTTTAACGGACTGCATTAACGGGATATTATTTTCCAAAATCAATATGTCATCGATATACACGATTATGAAAACAATATTCTTCCCATTGCGTTTACAATAAATGCAAGGATCTTCCGAATTTCTGATGAAGTCAAAAGGACTTGATAGCTTCATCAAATCAGATATTCCAACTCCTAGAAGATTGCTTCAATCCATAAATGGATGTCTTTAGCTTGCATACTAGATTAGAATTTGACTTAGACACAAAACCTTCCGGTTGAGTCATAAACACTTCCTTATCAATGTTTCCATTGAGGAAAGTTGTTTTGACATCCATCTGTCAAATCTCATAATCATAGTGTGCTTCTATCACAAGTAAAATTCGAATGGACTTGATCTTTGCAACTGAAGAGAAGGTCTTATCATAGTCAATGCCTTCACGTTGACTATAACCCTTCGCCACCAACCTAACTTTGTAGGTTTGTACTTTGCCATTTGCATCGGTCTCTCACTTGAGGACCATTTGCAACATATGGGTCTAACCCCTTTAGGCAACTCAACCAAGTCCTAGACTTGATTGGTGTACATCGAGTCCATCTCGGATTTCATGGCTTCATGCCACTTCCCTGAACCAATATCTAATATTGCTTCAGAATAAGTATTAGGATCGTTCTTATCCGGTACGTCCACATTATCGAGTTCCTCCAAGAGATAACCGTATCTAATGGGCGGATTATGATTCCTAATTGACTTACGGAGCTGTGGTTGTGCAGGTTGTACATTTTGATTGTGAAAATTTTGTGGTGCATCGATTTCATCAATGTCCGGAGAGTCCTCAAGAGCTACACTTTTAGATGCCTCTTGGGCGGGAGTTTGAACTATGTTGTTCTCATTCAGCCCACTTGGAGGTTCTTGCACTGGCAAGCATACTCCAATTACGCTCCCACTGGCTGAAAGACGATCACCTAGTGAAAGACTCCCACCGTGAAAGTTGTTGAATGCTCCCACTGATTTCTTGTCATGTTGCTTTGACAAGATATCAGTCTCTTTGTTAATTTGTGGTTCTTGAATTTCTTCAAGTTCTATCAGCTTACGACCTTGTTCCTTAAAGACATAGTCTTCTTCGAGGAACTTGGTCTGCCTAGAAACAATCACTGATTGTTTCTCAGGTAGATAGAAGTAATATCCTTTAGTTTCCTTAAGATATCCCACAAAGTAACCCTTTTCACCTTTGGATTCCAACTTGTCGGTAAGCATCCTTTTTCACAATCACGGGGCAACCCCATGTTTGATATGTGTAAAAGTTGGCTTCTTGCCACACCATAGTTCATATGGTGTATGCTCAACCGATATAGATGGAATCCTATTCAGAATGTAAATTGAGGTTTGTAACGCGTATCCCCATGAGAATGTCGGAAGAGAGGAAAGGCTCATCATGAACCTTACCATGTCTAACAGGGTTCAGTTTCTTCCCTCAGACACACCATTCATCTGAGGTGTTCCTGGAGGAGTCCATTGTGACTGGATTCCATGTAACTTCAAGTAATCAATGAATTCATGGCTAAGGTATTCACCTCCTCGATCTGATCGAAGAGTCTTGATACTCTTACCAAGTTACTTCTCTACTTCAACCTTAAGCTCTTTGAATTTCTCAAAAGATTCGAATTTGTGTTTCATAAGATGCACATATCCGTATCTTGAGAAATCATCAGTAAAAGTGATGAAGTATCCGAAGTGACCCCTAGCTAGAGTGGGCGATGGTCCACATACATTGTTGTAGATCAACTCTAGAACTTCTTTGGCATGCATCCCTTTCCCAGAAAAAATGGTATGTTGATCATCTTGCCCATGAGATAAGATTCACAATCTCCATAAGACTCATAGTTTAATGGGGTTAAGTAGTCTAACTTTCTTAACCTTGAAATTCTTTTCTCGTTTACATGATCAAGTTCTACAATGCCATAAGTAATTCGGGTTTTCATGATTACTAAGTTTGAGTCTTTTATTTTGTATATTAAGAACATCATATCCATAATGCAAAAAATACATATTGCGAGTAATAGAAAGAACAAGATGACAATCATTAAGTTCTAATCTAAAACAAAAGGGTAAGTCTAACACATAAGTCCCCACACGTTCATTAGCAACTATTGTTTCATTTCCACGTGTAAGACGACTTCACCCGCTCTAACTGCCCTAAGACACATGAGCCCCTTTTCATTCGTACAAATGTGTGAGCCACATCCGGTATCTAATACCAAGCAGTTAGCGTTATTTGTGGATATGTCTATCTTAATAACAAACATACATGTTCTAGTGCCAAAAGCACCCAGTGTCTTCCTTTTAGCAACCAGAACCTTATAGTCTTTCTTCCAGTGTCATCTTCTACTTATAGTAGAGGCACACATCCTTGTCTACCCGCTCCTTGTTTTGAAAACCATCTCAGTGATAGTGAACTCAAAAGTCTTGAGCACGTTGTGAAGTTCAGGCATGGTCGCATCCGTCTTATTCATAATGTAGTTCACAATGAAGCTAAAATATGAATCCGAGAGCGACTGGAGGATAGCATAAATGAAAACGTTGGTCTTTTAGCTCAAAGCTTAAATTACCAAGTTTATCAATTAGGCCTATCATCTTAAGCACATGAGGTGAAATCTTCTCTCCTTCAGCTAAGCGACATTTGAACAGATCTCTCATCACTTCATAAATCTCAGAACGAGATTTAGAATCAAAGAGATCCTTCAGATGCTTGAGCATTTAGAAGAGACTCATTTTCTCATGTTGCCTTAAGCATATCGGGAGTCATGCCGAGCAACATCACACACTGAGCTTGGGAAGCATCCTTTTGATGCTTCTTCTGAGCTGCTACGTCAAACGTGGCTACCTCAGAGTACCAACTTTAAGGGTAACCGGGATAGACTTGTCCAACACGTACTCAATCTTTTTCTTGCCTTAGCACCAAACACATGTTTCGGTGCCAGTCTAGAAAATTTGGTCTAGCTAATTTTGTTTGTTTCCAAAACACATCTCAATAACAGTTATACATTTCAACTAACCAAGAGAAATAAAATAAAAAAGGAATCAAACACATAATTCCTATGATCAATATTCAACAATCAAAATAAACATGGTCTTTCTTTAGTGTTTATTTTGTCTCCATTATTTTCACATATTCAACGACCCAATCGGAAGAATACGAATTTATATCTAATATAAATCATAATGGACTAGGATCCACATTCCTACTATCATAATCCCAGCGAGGGTTGAATATCACAATAGCATAACTGGTAGGTCTCCAAACCAATTGCAAAAACTGCAATTCCTAGTTTATCGAACCCAGTTCGACTGATGTCCCTTAACTTTTGTTCCCCGCGAGGGCTAGCGAAACAAAGTTAAGTTGGTTTACAACCATCAAGCGGCGACATTACATGTCCCTACAAAAGTCCCGTTAGATGTAGATCCGAGCAAAAGACGAGGGTCTTTAAGTACTCATTGGAACGAAATCTCCGGTTTACTTTTAATTTTGATGGAAGACATCTTATCAAATTAATGAGAAAACCATATTTTAGTGAGGATCATTTTTTTAAAGGCGGGGTATTAATTGCTTAATCGAGATCCAACATGTTAATCTATCACATTTGAGCAATTATTGGGCGTCGCCTACCCAAACATGATTTACACGGACTAACATTTATATGGGCGCCGTCTACCCAAACAATAATACGGTCCGACAAGTATTGGACGCCGCCTACCCAAACAATTATAATGCGGACTATAACTAATAATGTAAATATCAATTCACATAAACAGTTATACAAGTGGGGAACAACTAATCAAGTTCTCATGCACTATTACAAAATGTAAATCGCACGTGTAAAATATTCAACAATACTTAGCACTTTAAATTTCATAAAGTATGCAAAACATTTTATTCTTGTTTTCATAAAACTCTTTGGTCCAACCAAATTCCCTTTATGAAAATGTAATTATTATTATTTTATTTTAATTTCAATTAATTAATAAATTGAATTGGACCGCATAAAATAATAATACACGGGTGAGTAAATAGCCCTAGTTACAAACTTACAATACCAATTCACGATTTAATAACATTCCCATTTTTTTTTTAGTAAAAATATGCAAGCACCAGTTTTGGGCTGTACAGAAAAACCGGCCCACATAAACTCAGCCCACACATTCCTTTCTCTGCAGAAAAGAAAAAAGGCACGTCCTCTTCCTCTAAGACGGATGCCGTCGCCGGCCGTTTAATTGACCTAGCTTTCACGCGTACAGTCGCCTTCGGCGGTTCGCACCAGACGCCCACCCCGAGCGACGCTCTGAATCCGTAATCACAGATCACGGCCCTCACGAAGCATCGCCATATTGAGCGAAGAGCAGCGGAACGCCCCTGCCATCGTGAGGCGCAGCGAATCGCCGCCGCCTCGAATGATGCCCGGCGAATCGCCCTGCCCGGGTCGGCCCGCAGCAGATCGCTGCAGCATATCAGCGCCGCTTCACATGCGTTGCCATCCAACACAGGAGTTGTCGTTCGAGATAGCCGCCGCCAACTGCATCCAATCGCCACCCGAAGCAATTGCAGCGAATTGCCACCGCTTTGTACGCGATTTCAGCGCATCGACGTCGCCTCGATGCGATTGCAGCGGATCGCCGCCGGTCGCGAAGCAACCGCGGCGTATTGCCGCTACATTGAAACAATCGCCATCGGATTTCATCTCTTGCCCAGCAAGATGAGAAGCACCGACAGTTGGAGGTTTGCGGATCAGGGCTGTGCTAGGTCAATAATTTAGCTTTTGTCCAGTGCTTCGAAAATAAAACAACTCACGTGCTTTTGATTTCCAGAAAAACCCGTATAAAACCAGCCATCATGATCAAAACATTATTAAACCAAATTTGACTTAGTCAAAAGAGGCGGTCGAAAGGATATTTGTTATCAATCAAATTTTAACAAATCTGGGCAAATATTATTGCAATCGGACAATAAGTTTTACCGAAACAAGTACACAATTAAATCAAGAGCGTTAAACTACGATAAATTATTTGGAATTTTAATAAGCGTAAACACGTAATACATACGCAGGCGTAATTAAACGGGTTATTTAATAAATCTAATATATAATCAGATAATCAAATACATGTAAACATAAAGAGAAATCTTACAGTAAATCATACGCATATTTCTCTATTATGATATCCACGTAATCCCCGTTCACAGATTTGCGAATCCCGTTCACATATTTGCGAATCATGAGATGAATTTGCTAGGAAAATTATAACTCTAGATTTTATGGAGAGAATTTGAATTAACGTTATTTGTGATTTCCCAAGAGCTCATATATACCGGGAAGACCCAGCTGCAATCTTAAGCTAACCTGATTGTGAAATAAAATCTTTATTTAAATAAACCTCTTAGATTTATTTCCCACATATAAAATCTCTACGGATTTAATTCCCATGTATATCAAATCTCTACGGATTTGATTCCATATATACTAAATCCTACAATAATATTCCATATATTATTATTGGGAATTCTTATTTAATTAAATCCAATTTAATTAAATATTAATAATAATTAATTCCAAATTAATCTATTATTAATTAATTCTCTATAAATTAAATATTAAATTCAATTTAACATTTAATCAACCAACTATAATCCGTAAAACGGAACTACTTGTTGTGTGACCCATAGCCCTCATATATCGAGCGATTAGTCAAACTAACGGTCTTAATTGAACCCTAGACAATAAATCAGACATTCTCAATATATGAGGTACGTTGCGAGAAACGTGCAACTAACTGTAACTGAAACATGGACTATTACAATTTCCTCCTTTCATTTGCGAATACTCGATTAAGTCTTGAACATGATGAAGTGTTTATTCAAATAACTTAATCATGTTATCTTTAATCACTAATTGATCATGTATGTCACACTTAGCCACAAAGTCTAAGTTGACGTGTATCGGCCAATGACTTTGATCCAATTATGATGAGAAGATGAATATTCTCTCTAAATCCACTTTGAGGAATGAATCATATTCTTGGCTCAACTACCACGCACATATACTTCGTGATGAATCCAATCCAAGTCATATCTACCCATGGAAGGGTGCAAGCGTCGATCATGGTCAAAGTTCATCATCCCACACATATCGTGCGTATTGACCTCAAGTCAAAGGAGTATCGCATCGCTCCCACTAACCAAGACATCCGTAAACACATATAGTGGAAATACATCAAACGGTTTCTCGGATGTGTATACCAATACCCTCTAAGGTATTTATGCATCCATCATGAGATACCTAGTATCTCGTAGTAAGTGAGATCTTACTACACTCTCTAAGAGTATGATGCAGATCGCACGTCAATCTCCATTGTATCATCAATATCCCATTCTTGATGATCCTTGATCGAAGCTATTTGAGAATCATGGTTAAGTCATCTGAGTTCTCACAACCTCAATGACAGCAATGACTCATGGGAACACTTGCATGAATAAATGCAAACAATCAAACATAATATTCAAACAAGTGTATTGCCATAATTAATATTAAGTGAACTATAATATTAAATCAAACTGAATATCATCGAGTATTATGTCCTTACAATAGATTATCTTTAGGACACTAACACTAACAATCTCTCACTTGGACTAGAGTCAATCACCTACATGTCTAACCCCTAGACCATCAAATGTCTAGTGTGTACATGAACACTCATTGTTTTTGTGAAATGATCTTCCAAATTAAATATGTGGGAATACATTTTAATTCCATTTCTCCTATCCTTATGATCTCTCGGATCAAATGATAAGTCTAGGTACATGTTTGTTTCTGTTTGCTGATCTCGGTTCCTTTGCTTGCGCATTCACACCAACGTTGTCTTAATACAACTTTATTATACAACTGATACTCGAAACTACCCCAAGTTCTCTTTAAGAACTATGAAATCCAGACAACCTCCTTGAGGCTTCTGATACAACAATGTACTCAACTTCGGTTGTTGAATCTGCGGTCCTTTTGCTTGGAACTATTCCAACTGACCGCCTCATTATTGAGAGTGAAACGTAATCTGACTGTGATTTGTAATCATCACAAACAGATTGGAAACTTGTGTCAGCTTAACCAGTCACTACTAGTTCTGACTGTCCACCATAAACAAGGAAACATTTTTTAGTTCATCTAAGAATGATCTTGACAGCAATCCAGTGAGACTCACCCGGATTCTGTTGGTATCTACCAGTGAGGTTGATAGCGTAGGCCACGTTTGGCCTAGTGCAAGTCATGGCGTACATGATTGACCCAATTGCATATGCATATGAGACATCTTTCATGTGCTTGATACCAGTTTCAACAGAAGGACAATCCTTCTTTGATAGTTTTATCCCATGATTTGCCGATAGAGATTCTCTCTTAGAGTTCTCCATCACAAACCGCTTCAACACCTTATCTATATAGGTGGACTGTGACAGCCCCAACATCCTCTTGGATCTATCCTCACAACTGACGTTTTTAATAGGTTAAATTCTTTCTTGCTTTTTGGAATTTCCTTTTTGTTCAATTGATTTCCTTAATTCCTTTACGAATTTCTGTTTGGACTGCTTAGGTAAATTTTAGTTTTTATCTCTTTTTTTTTGTATAATTTACATGCACTGTAATTTCAGAAATATATATAATTCTTTTTTTCGTTGAAGGGGAGATGAATTATTGTTGTTATGTATATGGTTGTTTATTTGTATACATCTCTCTCCATCCTGCAGTTTATGCACATTCTTGCAAAACCATCATAATTAATTAGATTCATTTTTTTTATTTTTTTTAGTTGGTGACTTGCGAGTCTGTTTAATAGATCCTTCCATCCCTACCACAATAATTACCTTTTACATAAGCTCCTATTGTGCACTGTTGGGTGGCCAACACACATGGCATACACACACACCCATATATATATATATATATATATATTTATATATATCATCTCATATTAACCATTTAGAAATTAGGGTGGTGTGTTATGTGCTTTAATGAAATTTAAATATAGTAAACAAATTGTAATCATGTATTGATAGGAATGATTACTCAGCAAAATATAAATGTTGCTTTCTAACAACACTAGAGTAAATGTGGTAAAAGAAAATGATAGGGAAATAAAATTTAATATAAATTTGATTGATTTTACTACTCAACTAATATCTACAATACAAAAAAAATCAATTTTATTTGACTCTAATACTACTGACAAGATATTTGAATGAAGTATTGACAAGGAGGCAGGTTTCAAACTCATATGGAACATGATTGCATCATTGAAGGTCAATGCACACACGTAGAAAGTGATTTAGGATATGTTACCGACAAAAACCAACCTTCAAAGGCGAGGTATTTCTATCCCAGCCACCGACTTGAAATGAGTTTTATGTGGTATTAGTGATGAATCTGTAAGACACTCTCTATTAGAATACTCGTTTGCCTATAATATTTGGATGGAGTGTTTTAGATGGTTCCAAATTTCTATACACCCGGTTCCGATGACTGGCCTTCTAGCTCACGCTCGAGCACGGAGAGGCAAGAAAGGCAAAATTGTTGTTGTTGGTTTATAGCTAGGTGTCGTATGTACTATTAAGAATGGAGGAACGCTTATATTTTCAGAGCAACAGAGCCGTCGTTTGGAAATATCACAAATGAAATCAAGATTAAATTGTGGAGTTGGTTTTGTACTAGAGATCCGAAGATATGTTGTTATTCATTCGAAGACTGGTTAGATAATCCATCAATGGTGCTTGGTAGATAATTTTTGTAACAAGTTTATGTGCTCATGCAGGGCATCTGTACTTTGTATTTTGGTACTTTGTTTTATTAAATAATTTATTTGCTTTAGCTGATAAAAAAATCACACATACATATAGAAGTATATGATACTCTTGACTAAATATTTGATACTCTTGACCAAATTCTTATAACCTGATATTACACAGCGAAAATTGAATCATTAAAATAATTTCAAAGATTTTATTGGTTCTCATACTCAACTAAGACATACAAGACCAAAAAAAATTGAATCAATTTTATTTGGTCCTGATACTCCCGAGAAAATATTTGGTACTCTAGATTGAATTATTGATACTCTAATACTATGTAAGTTAATAAAAGGCTTTTTACGAGATATTCATGAGAAAATATTTGATACTCCTGATTGGATTATTGATACTCTTGTACTTTGTATCATAATAAGAGATTTTGGACCAGATATTTGAAATATGAATCGTTGAAATAATTTAATATTGTCCTTTCATGGTTGTATACTTTTTAATACTTTTTGGTAAAGAATACGAATCTGATACTCCTAACTGGATATTTGATACTTGTGGTCAAATAGTTGATACTCCTAATCAAATTCTTATAAACTTATATAGCAATACGAAAATAAAATTATTAAAATAATTTAAAAGATGTTATAGGTTTTGATACTCAACTACTACCTACAACACAAAAAAAAATAAAAAAAATCATTTTGTTCTGGGACTTCTGATGAAATATTTGATACTCTAGTTGGATTAATGATGCTCTAATACTCGGTACCATAATAAAATTCTTGATCATATTCATTATATGAGCCACTAAAACAGGTTTCATACTGTCTTTTATGGAATATGAATAACTGAAATATTTTTTTTATAATTTTGGTTAGGCAAGAAGTATGTAAATTTGATACTCTTGGGTAGATATTTAATACCCTAGGTTAAATAGTTGATACTACTAATTGGATTCTTCTAAACTTACATGTGTATGAAAGTAGGGATCTTTTACGGTCAGGAAAGACTTCGCCATTCCTGACGTTAAAAATTCTCTGATTACCATTGGATTATTGATGCAACGAATGAGATTCGTTTTATATGATTGCACTTCGCATTAGTGTGTTTGTACTTCGCTATACGCAATCGCGCTACTAAAAAAATAATACATATAAATATAAAATGACTAAATTATCCTTATACTTAAAAATATTGTTAATTATCAAATTCTATTTTTATTTCAAAATCAAAATATTTTTAAACATATCATCAAAATGCATAGTATATATCAGTACATTAACAGTAATAGTAACCTTTAACGTCGCTGCCAATTTTTGAAAGCTTCGTAAATTAGGAGGGCGGCGGCGAAAACGAGGAGCACGACGGGCCACCATTTGAGGAGCTTGGCGATGATTTTTGCGCGTGAAGTCGGGCCTGCCCCTCGGGCCGGATTTCTTGCGCTTGCGGGCACAAACTCGCGTGTGATTCGACGGGTCCTCGGGGTTGTCGTCTGAGGTAGGCATTGAGATGCTGTTCACCGACGTCATTATTGATGCTCAAACCATCTCCAGTGCCTCGTTTGAGAAAAGGGAGAAGAAGGCACAAATTTTATTACGTTTGAAAAATTAGGGTTCTTAATTTCATTTGGGATTTGGGAAAGAAATTAAGAAAATGGACTAAAGTTTCACGGAACTAAAGTTCCTAACGATTGATTTTTTTATTAATTTAATATAAATACGATTTACGTTCTTAAATTTATAAAGTTTGTAATTTTTATAAAAAAAAATTGTTATAAGGATATTTTAGTAATTTTATTTTTTTATTAAAAAAAATTAATTATTTAGTCTCATGGCGAAACTAGATCGCCTATGGCGAAGTTAAACGATGTGACAACATTTGATTGGATATCTGACGTCAGGAAGAGCGAAGCCGTTCCCGACCGTAGAAAAACCCATGAAAGTAAAAGCATTCAAATCTATTTAGATTCTTATAAACTTATATCAGTGTATGAAAGTAAAGACAAAAACTTGTATGCAATATTGCATACTAGTGTTATGTGTAATTGAACTTTTTTTCTTTTTTTTTTTTTCACGCGGGTCATAAGAAGCGGGTTAGGGCAGATTAGTTTTCTTCATCTTCGCGGCGCTCATCACGAAATTTGTCAAATTTCTTCTTCTTCATCTTCTCTTCAGATTGTTGGTGGATCTCATGGGTTCTTCTTCCTCGTTCGTGCCCTAATTTCTTGTCCAATTTAATTTTTTTCAATTCACTCCGATTATTGGATGAAATTGGGTTGTTCAATTTGAATTTTGGAATGAATTTTGCGAGAAGAAGAGAGAATATGTGTGTGGTGTTTGGATTACACCTCAACACAAAGTGTGTGCTGGAATTCAGATCCTTCTGCACTCTTTTCACGTTGTTCTGTATATCTGTAATTTTAGATTGATTATTTTTTTTACGTTTGTACTGGTTTTGTTCATGTAGTAACACTCTTTTGCTCATAGGGTAACACTATTTTGTTCATGTAGTAACACATCAAGTTGTTATGTAAATCTGTAATTTTGGACTGGGAATTTCTTTTTTGTTTGTTCTGGTTTTGTTTATGCGTTTATACTGGTTTTTGTTCATGTAGTAACACTCTTTTACTGATGATATTTTTCGCATTTGTACTGGTTTTTGTTCATATAGTAACACTCTTTTGCTCATAGGGTAACACTCTTTTGTTCATTTAGTAGCACATCAAGTTGTTATGTAAATCTGTAATTTTGGACTGAGAATTTCTTTTCCGTTTGTTCTGGTTTTGTTTTTGCGTTTGTACTGGTTTTTGTTCATGTAGTAACACTCTTTTGCTCATAGGGTAACACTCTTTTGTTCATGTAGTAACACATCAAGTTGTTATGTAAACCTGAACCTACTGCCCGCGCCCTGCCCACCCTGCCCGCGCCCGACCCGCCCTGACCTGCCGCCCTGACCCGCGAAATTTAGGCAACTTTTATCTTATTTATGTTGTATTGCACATAACACTAGTGTGCAATATTTCACACAAGACTTCCTCGAAAGTAAAAGCATTCAAATAATTTAAAAGACTTATTGTTTCTGACACTCAACAAATACCTACAGTACAAAAAAATTTATATCAATTTTATTTGTATCTGATACTTTTGATAAGATATTTGATACTTCTTATTGAATTATTGATACTTTATACCATAATTACAAATTCTTTAGAAAGAAGATGTTGATACTTTTGAACTAAGAAGTGATACTTTTAAAACTTTACCATCATCGTGACAATGTTGTCAATTCTTGTTTCATTGTCACCCACAACATTCGTCTGCATTGGCAATAACGCTGTATTGTAAAAAAAAAATAAAAAAATTCAAAGAAATCATGACAATTAAAAATAATAAATCGAAAAAGAAATCTATTTCACGAAGGAACTGCTATAAAAAAGAAAAAAAAATCCACAATTCCATTAATCCCAATAATCATTTGAATACATCATGTTTTAATTCACAAATACATGAAAGCAAATTCACACACATAATTAGTATACGATTGGAATTATGTTGCTGCAATCTCCCTGCAAGTTCGTCACATTTCCTCGTTATCTCGCCCCATTCCGTCTCTTTTCCTCTTCCTGCCTTTTTGCGGTCGCAATGTTTCTTCCAGCCCATTAAGGGCATAATAGGGTTTTATTATATTAATAATAAGATGTTCCGGTCTTTTAAGAAATGGGTTAAGTGTGCGACATGTCTCATACATGAGACCGTTTTACACAAGAGTGTCTCAAACGTTAAAAATTAGATCCTCAAAATACTATTATACCCCATTTAGTTTGTCGGAATGATCAGGGCTCTGGATACATTTTTAGTCCGATTACAAAAATATATTTAATCATATGAAGGGATATGTCTATCTCCATGTGGAAAGTGGGATATCCGAGATGGGATAGACCGGAATTACTACATTTTCGATAGCAATTTGATGCACGCACACTCCGAATTAAGGGTGAACGGTACGGCATACCGAAAATTTTCTCGCCATACCGTTACCGTACCGAAATTTTTGATACCGAAAAATGTCATACTGTTGTCGTATCGAAATTTCGGCATACCAAAATTTTCGGTATGTCAATATTACATACCGATACCGTACCGAAATTTCAGTATATATCGGTATACCGAAATATTTTCGGTATACCGGTATATTTTCGGTATACCGGAAATTTTTCCGCCGAAATTTTCTATAATTTCATACCGTTATCGTACCATACCGTACCAAAAATTTCGATAAAATTAATATTTTTCGGTACGGTAAATGCGATATACCGGTATTTTCGATATTTTCTCTACCCCTACTCCGAATAGAGCAAGCACCTCGTGTTCCACGCGACAAAAAAAGAAAAAATTTAATTGGTCGATATTGTAAAGGGCAGATTAGTCAATCCATTTCCGATTTCTAATTCCCCAATTCAGCAGACGTTTTGAGCTTCTGGAAGCATCGGAGTTAGGTGAATTGAATTCAGAAATTTCAACCCCATCCATCAATAAATCCTTGCTCAGCTACTGTTTACTGCTATTTTTTCTCAAATCCGAGGAGTAAAAAGATGGGGTGGATGACAAGATTTTTAATCGCCGTGGCCTTTTTGGCAATCGGGATAATTTTCTCGCCGGAAACCTTCGGGTCGATATCGGACGGCCAGAAATCACATCTGTTCCTCACTTTGTTGAAATTGAGTCACCTCCTCTGCTTCTCCACCGCCTTCGGCGCCGCTCTCTGGGTTACCTTCATCGGCGGCATCATCATGTTCAAGTAATTATCTCCCTATCCGCGCATTTAATACCTGTTTTTATGCCGTAATATTGATTAGTATGGTATAGAATTTGAGTTTGCATAGTATGATTGGCCAATCTTGATAAAGCTTGTGACTTTATTAATTGAGGAATATATCTCCACTGTTTCAGAATTAACTAGTCTAGACTCTAGTGTCTGCTATAGGCTCGAAATTGTTTGTGTTCATATAAGATACTTCAGCTGGTGTAGCATAGATTATGCAAAGATTGTGAGTAAAGGGGGGTGGGCGGGGGGCAAAAATGATGTTTTTTTTATTAATGCATTTTAGGAATTTGCCGAGGCTTCAATTTGTTTAGATTTCTGAAAATTGTTTTTATGGTGAATGATCAAGATTGCGAAATTGTAGTTGTAACTTAATTTTGGTTGTATCCTTTTCAAAGGAATCTGCCTAGGCATCAGTTTGGTAACTTGCAAAGCAAGATGTTTCCAGCTTACTTTTCCATGGTGGGGGTGTGTTGTGCGGTAGCAGTGGGTGCGTTTGGATACTTGCATCCATGGAAGACTTCTGGAGCCACTGAGAAATACCAGCTTGGATTCCTGCTTGCAGCCTTTGGTTTCAATCTCAGCAATCTCGTTATCTTTACTCCTATGACCATTGAGGTACTTACAAGTTTTGTACATTGATTTTTTTAAATCACATTAGGGTGTAATCGAGCTGAGATGGTGTAATGCCATCTAACTTGATTTGTTTGAGCTCAAGCTCTACTTGATTACTTATACATCTAGCCTAAATTTACCATTATATCCATATGACCACTAGGACGGGAAAGGAATGTGAACATTTTGTTTTCTCTTTCCTCTTTCCTGCTGTGGTGCTTTCCTACCGAGAAGAACGTCTAGGGTTTGCTAGTTGATTTGAACAAATTTTAGAAACACTCAAGGTATGTTTACTTTGGGTTGTGTAAATTTGGTTTTGGGTTTTAAAATCCTAAACCGGTTTTACTTCGGGATTTTATAAACTAGTTTTTAAAAAACCACCCCAATCAAACTCTAAACTTTAATCATTACACAATCATCTAATCATTGCAATTTCTCTGAACAATAATATAATAGTACAACATCATTCACTTTTACACATTGATTTGACATAAAAATCATTCAACAATAATATAATAATACAACAACACTCGCTCTTGCACGTTGATTTGACATAAAGTTAAATTTGTTCCTACTCAAAAACCCAAAAGCAACACATTACTCTTAATTAGGTTTTCAAAAATCCAAAGTTTTCAAAAATCGGTTTCTATGAGTCACTTAAAACCCAAAGTAAACATAGCCTCATGCAGAGACGGACCTACATGTCCTGGCGAGGGGGCCATGTCCCCACAGTTTTATACTACTATATAAATTATAATCAATAATTAGTATTAAAATTCATGAATTTGCTATGTTAAATCATCGGCCCAATTACCTTGATTTTTGGGCCTCAAATCCCATTTTCAAAATCTCAATCCCACAACCCTGCACGTTCCTACACCCCATACAGTGAAATAATATTCCACCCGTGCTCTTTTCTTGTGTATCAAATTCTAAATTTAAGATGTTTGGTTTAGTTTATGGAATGAATTAGAAGTAACACACATTCAGCTTGGAAATTTAGAAACTAATGGAATTTTTGTACTAGAAGTATTGTATTCAATGACATACTAGAAAACTTGTAGATTTCAATTGTAATTTACTTGAACTGTTTTACAAAAAAAAAAAATTAACGTATTTTTTATATGTACTGTATATATATATATTTTTTTTGTGCAGTTCAATTCCCCTATTTCACTTTTCGTATTTCATTGGTGTTTCACCCTTCTGAATTTTTAATACATGGACCCTGGTATGGTGGTTCGTTTGATATTTTTTATTATTCCACTTATCATCCATCCATGTTATGAAATACAAAAGGAAACACCAATTATGGAATATGTGGTTTCATTCCTTTTTTATGCCCCCGCCATTAAAATTTTCTGGATCCGTCCCTGGCCTCATGGATTTGTTCTGCCTTAAAAACTGCACTAATTTATTTTCGAATGTCAACCAGATGATGAAACAAAGGCACAAGATAGAGAGAGAAGAAAATATAGGGGAAGAAGTTGGGTGGACCAAAAACAAAGAAGTTGCAAAGAAAAATCCAAAACTTGCTGCAATGAACAAGAAATTCGGGATGATTCATGGATTGTCTTCTCTTGCTAATATCTTCTCGTTCGGTAGCCTTGCCATCCATTCATGGTATCTTGCCGGTAAACTTGATTTATAGAGTTGATGCATATCCATTTCAAGGAAGATGATATCTTTGGCTGTATTTATGGGTATAAATCAAATATCAAACCTTTCTCTTTTCCCTTTTCTTCAAACTCTACCTAATAATTTTCCCACACTAAGTTTATATGTACTTCTGTCATGTAATCAAGAATAATACTTGTGCATTTTCTAGTGTGAAAACTGCTACAGCTGGACCATATGCTCTATACTTTATTTGCGGACATTTCCTTAAGATGACGGAGGAGTTTGTAGCTAATTTGTTGTAAATTTCAATGTTTTATGTAATCTTAAAGAGAATATACTGGAGATTCCCTGTGTATATTTATCCCTCACTATATTTTCCAATAACAAAGCAATTGCTTATTATTATTTTGTTCTGACCAAGTCATCGAGAATATAGGTGTACGTGGGATGAAATTAGAGTTTTCGAACGTGAATGCTTCTTGGAGGATTCAATCCTTCAGCAATTTGCTTAGCCAAATGGGTACCTGTAGTAATAGTCTCTCCACTTGGGCCACAATTTTAGTTGGCTTTACATTCAATGAGAAAGTGAATGCTAGGTTTTGATAGACTAAGGGCTCACTTGGTTGAGGGTAATAGAAGTGAGTAATGATAATCACTTCTATTGATGTTGCTTGGTAGTTTTGATATACAAGTAATGAGAATAGAAGTGAATAATTGATTACCCTCACTAACTCAATTCACCTCATATGATACCCATTGTTGATGTTCTAATCAAGCAATAATAATGTAATCAATAATCTTTGGTGATTGACCCATTAATGCATTGTCATTATCATTCTCAAGTTATACTAAGCGGACCCTAAATATTAATTGGTTTTTATGTGTATTCAATTGTAAGGGCTATATTTTCTTATTTTGGTGAACTTGATAATGACATTGAAATGTGGTAGGGAAGTTGAGCAAATTTAATATGTAACATATGTTGTTGTCTTGTTGGGTTAAGGGGTGTTTTGAAACTCATTTTGCACTCAAGAAGCACTTTTTTTTTTTTTTTTTTTAAATTAGGTCTCACAAACTTCTAAAAAAAGTGTTTCTAAATATTCAAAATGATATTTGAAAGCGCCCCTTATTCTCTTTAAACGCTATGTTCTAAAAGGCACTAGATGCCTAATGGTGGCAAACGAGAGCTTAGGCTGTGCCTAGCACCTAGACAAAATTAGGCGGGGCTGGGGGCTGAAGTTGGGACCAGTGCCTATATATGGTCTTTTATAATGGACAATAGCTTGTATAAAACGGTTTAATATATAAACAGGTTTCATTTCCATGTTATATGATCCATGAAATTATGGAGTCATAGGTCAATCATGTGCGAAAATATCTTGCACAAGCCTCTCTTTTTAGAGTATTTTTCTTATGAGGAACCTTTCATGGATGTTACATGGCTCGAAGTGGAAAGCAATGTAGCTCTCATATTCTAGCTCGTTAGTCCAAAATAAATTACGATTTTAATAATTAAGTTTAAATTACAATAGTTAGAATACAAAACTGTAAATAAATATATCAAGTTACATATAGATGCGTAAAATAAAATAATTCAGAAAATAAAATTACACATTTAATTATCGGTACCGAATTTTTGCCATATATGCTCAATCAAATCATTTTTAAGAGCAGTATAAGCTTCTCTATTGCGAAATTGTTCCCTATTAATCATATAAGTGGATAGACTTGCAATGCGTCCAGTTGAGCATTCAAAACCTTGATCATCATTCATGGGATCATCCAAAAAAATTTCTGTTGGATCATGATAAGTTTGATATGTGTTTCGTTCATCCTCCACTATCATATTGTGCATGATGATACAAGCCATCATAATTCTTCCCATCAAAAGCTTATCCCAGACAAGACATGGGCGTCGAAGAAATGCGAAACGAGCTTGTAGAACTCCAAATGCTCGTTCGACATCTTTTCGCACAGCCTCTTGGTGTTGAGCGAATAACTTGTGCTTTCTGGTTTGTGGAGATGTAATTGACTTAACAAATGCAGCCCATGAAAGATATATGCCATCTGTTAGATAATATGCTCTATCATTTTCCCTGCCATTCACGACATAACTAACCTTTGGTGCTCGACCTTCCAAGACATCATCAAAAACTGGAGATCGGTGGAGTACGTTAATATCATTGCACGTACCTGGTGTTCCAAAGAAAGCATGTCATATCCATAAGTCATATAATGCAACAACTTCCAAAATAATTGTTGGTTTTCCACTTCTCCCTGTATATTGCCCAGCCCATGCAGTAGGACAATTTTTCCATTCCCAATGCATGCAATCAATACTACCTATCATGCCGGGGAATCCACGTTGTTCCCCGACGTAGAGTAGTCTTGCCAAATCTTGTTCATTGGGCTTTCTGAGGTAGTCGTCACCAAAGCAGGAAATGATGCCTTCTACGAACTTCATGAGAGCTTGCCTTGTCACAGCTGCACTCATTCGCAAGTATTCATCAACGACATCAGTTGATGTCCCATACGCCAACACCCTCATAGCTCCAGTACATTTCTGTAATGGTGAAAGACTTTGTCTACCTGTGGCATCAGGTCTTTGTTGAAAATATGCGTCATTGGCGGTAACGGCTCCCACTATATGAAGGAATACATGTTTTTGCATACGAAATCTACGTCGAAAGATTTCAGGAGTATACGTTGGTCTGTCGACAAAGTAGTCGTTCATCAAACGTTCCTCACCCAACTCTCGTTCCCTTTCACAATGCCTTCTTCTAGCTCTAGGAGTGGGATCTCCTTCTTTCAGATTAAGATTATTTAAGAGGAGATCCTCTATGATGCGATCCATATGACGATTCTGATGAGTAACCCATTCTTGTCATTCATCAAATTCGATGAAATTAAAAGAATTAGAACTCAAATCGTTATCTTTTGTTTGATTTTCATTGAGAGACATTTGGAAAGTGGAAGAAATTATTTGGAAGAAATCATGCTTGAGAGAAAGCAGGAGATAAGATAGGGATTTATTGTAAGTCTAATGTGGTTTGAGAGGATATATATAGGAAATGAAGAGTGGAGATACAACTTCAATAATGTTAATTACTATTTGGCATGTGAATACAACATGTGAATATTTGATGGCAGAAGCACCCGTGAATATTTGATTGCATGTGATGGCATGCGAATAAAAATGAAAGTCTAGCTGACACTAGCTAGAACTTTGAATGACCCGTGAAGAAAATGTGATGATTACATAATGGACATAACTTAATGATTTAATTACTATTTGGCATATGAATTGATTTAAAGGACAAGTGCATGTGAAAAAAGTTGATATGACTCGTCATAATTTGGCATGAGACTTGATTCAATGGATGTAAGATAATATGGTTTTTAACCTATAGGTTATGTATTCAACCTTGTAGGTTAAGTTTTTAACCTATAGGTTAAGTTGCACCGTAGATGGCTGGAAAAATTAAACGAAACGAAAAAACGACTGTATAGGTTAAGTTTTTGACACTATATGTTATGTATTTAACCTATAGGTTAAGTTTTAAACCTATATGTTAAGTTTTTGACACTATAAGTTATGTATTTAACCTATAGGTTAAGTTTTTAACCTATAGGTTAAGTTTTTGACACTATAGGTTATGTATTTAACCTATAGGTTAAGTTTTTAACCTATAGGTTAAGTTTTTGACACTATAGGTTATGTATTTAAACCTTTTTATTTTTCCCTTTCCCACTTTTCCATTTCTTGGTTACAACACTTATTGAGAATATAATTTCTCATTCACCCAAAAATGCTCCATTTTCCAACAATGGACATGTGAAAAAAGGTAATGGTGGGACTCATGTCAGTGAAATTATTGAAATAATGGACTAATGCATGTGCCTTTCCATCATACTGAAAGCATAGGTGCATGTGAACTTCAATAATGAAGGAGCATTAGACAAGTACATGTGAACTCAAAATAATGGACAAGAATAAATAACTCGACTTCATAATTAAAATAACTCGATTACATGAAATTAACTAAAATCACACGAATAAAAAGCTTCCTACACAATAACTAAAAATACATAAGATAACATTACATGAACTTTGACATTAGATGGAATTTCATCTCTTCTTTTTTTTGGGGTTAAGTGATCTTTCTCCATTAATGCCAACAAAAGTGTGTGTTGCATTTTTCTATTCTCCATATTAATTCTCTCTTTTCCCATGTCCTTAATCACTTCAACCTCAACATTTCTAGTGAGTCTCAATGCACGAATTTCTTCAACAATTTCTGAGTTATCAACGTGAGATTGTGATGCCTTACCTTTTCCCTTTTTTTTCGCCTTATCTATACCTGTAGGACGTGAAATGATTTAACCGCCTTTGCCGGAGTTTCTGGATTAGTGGGGATGGAATATGCTCCATCTTCACTGGTCCTTGATCTCTTCGAGCTGCCACCACTTTCATCATCACCCTCGTCATCTTCAGCACGAGAACGTGTTAAATCATCTAAATTTATTTCCCACTTGGGATGTTTACACATAACTTCATTAAACACGTGCAAGTCCTAAATTTTTTTTTTTTGCCATTTGCTTCGTAAATGGAATGAGCTTCTCTCTCAATATCCAGTTGACTCATTCCGCTTCTTATTCGGCGATATGCTTCTTTGCAAGCGGCAACCCACTTGTTTCCATTTGTACTAAGTCGTTGATGATGACCTTTTAGTGCATCTCGATTTCTTTCACGTAACACCTGTGGATTTTCTTTTCGAGCTTCTTCGTAAAATTTATGCACTCGTACACAAATTGAGACAGCTCTTTGATTTTTGCCACGTATTTTGTCTTCACTAACGTGAACCTAAGAAGACATTAGGACTACATCTTCTTTTACAGACCATTTTTCCACAGTTGAAGTGGTATTTTGGAACAAATTTCTGAATATATTTTGTGATGTTTGGATTGGTTCAGAGATAGGATCTTGGTTTAGGTTTGGATAAAATTGAGAATTTTTACAATTTTGAGAGCTTGGATAATCTTCTGTGTTTAGAGAAGACTCAAAATTTGGACAATTTTGGGTGTTTGAATTATTTGGAGTGTTAGAAAAATAGTTTGGATACATAGGATCCATGATAAAAATGACAGGAATTTGGAATATTAATAGAATGAGAAGAGAAATGAGAGAATATGAATTGTGATTCAAAACATATCAATATTGGTGTCTATTTATAGAGGGAAAAAAATTTACGAATTTTGATATATATTGTTGTGTTCGATATAATAATTCATGATTAATCGAACACGTAAGAGCGACACGTGTAATATCTATTAAAATAATCATGCCCAATGGACAAGTATTATTTACTCGGATCGAGAAAAGGAAATAAAAAAGCCAAGTCGAAAAAGACTCAGATGGTCGAAAGGCTCGGATATCGAGGGTCGATATCTTAGCTTGGCCAGACATCTGAAAGGCTCGAGATATCCGAGGGTCAAGATGTTCGCGATTTCAGACATCCCTGAAGGCTCAGATATCCTGAGGGTCAGTATGTTCGCAGCTCAGATATCCTGAAAGGCTCAGATATCCTGAGGATCGATATCTAGCTTGACCGGACATCTGAAAGACTTCGAGATATCCCGAGGGTCGATATGCTCATGACCCGAGATCCTGAAACCCTCAGATATCCTGAGGGTCAGTATGCTCGCAGCACAACATTCTGAAGACTCAGGCATCCTGAAGGGTCAGAGTGCTCGACACTCAGATATCCCGAAGACCCGAACATCCTGAGGGCTCAGTGTGCTCGAGGAGGACAATATTCCAGCATAAAACTGACATGGTTAAAGGGGCGAACAAAGCATCCAACCGAGCAAAAGATTAATTTGGACGACCAAAAGAGTGCCTTACAGACAAGTAAGCTCCAAGATCAATCTAGAAGACGAAGTTGGGAACGTGGCAATATCACCTGGATTCTTGCATGATCCGAAGTCTCCAGCTCATGCTTGCCAACCCAGCTCATGCTTGTCGGAGTGCTAAAAAAGGAAGAAAAAAAAAAAGAAGAAGGAGGTTTAGAAAAATTTCCAAAAAAAAGGGACACCCACACAAGAAATTCTCCAGAGAGGTGAGGAACAGAAAAATCCGAGTGATTATCCACACATACAGAAACCCTAGCACTCATATGCTAACTCTCCAGATTATCTTCATCTGTAACGATTCATCTTCATAAAATGTATCAAATATTGTACGGGTAAAGCTCGTAATACCACATCCTGGCTTGGTATGCCCCAGAGTAGTCATTTTCGATTTAATTTGGGTCAACAAATTCATCTTATTTACAATTTATTTTACACGTGCATGTTTTGTTTGTGAGTCGTTCCCAAATTAGCCACATAATACTCTTCGTAAAAAACAACTCGCGACAACTGGCGCTAGAAGGAGGGTACTTCACCAAGAAACCAACCCATACACAAACCCTTAGTGAGCCGAGGCAGAAAAAAGAAATAAAATGCCTCAATCTAGGAATACACAAACAGAGAGGTCAGGGCAAAGTCGACCTCATGACCGGAAAGAGGCTCAGCGCCAGCCTCATAAAGATCAGGAAGTGGAGATTACCAATCTTGAGGATATTGCAAATGATCCGGCGGCCACAACAAGGGCCATCACTTTCTTCTTCATGGCGCGAAAAAGAGGGATGAAAAAAAAGAGTTAGCCAAATTAGAGACTCAAGAACATGAAGAGCGGCGCTTTTCAGCGTACACGATAGCGAGCAAGTTAAAAAGAAAATTGCGAAGCGGGCCAGTAAAAAAACCGATGACACGTCTGATGACGAACAGCCTCAAGGTTCTAGACCATCAGCGTTTGGACGTTTGAGGCTCTCCGCCAAAGACCGAATCGGCAATAATAGGCGGCATGATCCAGGAAAGGAACAACCAATAAAAATGCCCACACATTCAGATCTTCATGATCATCCGCACGCCGAACAAAAATTGGCGGGAACAAAATTGTCTATCCACCATCGATTGGGTAGTCAAGCACACGAACTTGGAAAGGGGATTGCCCTATCACGAGCATGACCCACTGGGTCCTCATGATGGGAAACAACCCCGATCTAAATCTGTCAGTTCCACAAAACTTACGGAAATGCAAAAAGCCATCGAGGGTTTACAGGCCGACCTGGCCGCGACCAAAGGCCACCCTCGAGCGAGCACAATACCCTGCTCGCCATTGTCACCAGCTATCATGGCGGCTGAAATACAAGAGATAGTGGCAAAGTCCCGACCGCCAATTCCCATATTCGATGCTGAGTCTGACCCTCATGTCCATCTCAGCAAGTACTCGAACTTTTTATGATCGCGATGGGGGCCACAGACGCAACACGGTGCCGATCATTCCCCATGACTTTGGGTGATCGGGCACATAGATGGTTTTCTACTTTGCCAGTTGCGTCTATCACATCTTTCGCCCAATTGGGACAACATTTTTATCCCACTTTTCATCCGTGTGTGCTTTCGCCCAAACGCCAAAAACAAAGGTTGGCGCATTTCTCCTAACTAAAAAGGTGAGTCGATCGAGCATACATAGAAAGATTTGATAAATGTTTGTATGATGGAGCCCCGTCGAAGAGGATGCCAAGATCGTCCGCGGTGGTCGGGGGCCCGACCACGAATCTTGATATGTGGAAGGCCATGCACCAAGGCGGCGAACACATACTCGTAAATTAGAGAGCGAAGCGGCCAAAATTATAGCCATGCAAGATTTGCTCGCCCAATCACGATTGGGTCAGGAACCTACAACTAGGAAAGTTTTTGGGAAGAAAGTGATGAACGAAGGGGGGTACAAACCCCCAGGCTCATTCAAACCATTCGAAGAAAGATCAGAAGCAAACGCCCTACGAAGTCTTTTGGGCGTTTCAGCGGAAACAATCTTTAACCAAATCAGAGATTGGGACATGTTGGAAAGGCCAAGAAGAATCATAATGGATAAACATCCGCTTAATGCTTCCAAATATTGTAACTACCATGAGTACATTGGGCACAATACAGAAAATTGTCGCGATTTACTCCGCCAACTTTGGAAGCTATACGAAGATAATCGTCTTACCCAATTCTTAAAAAAGCCAGCGAGCAGAGACTCCCGAACAGAAAAAACAGAAGATCGAAGGGGTAAACATAAAGCCGAACAAACATCTGACGGTGATCCCGAAGAATCACATAAAAGGTCTGAAATACCCAAAAGAGGGCCTCCTACTGTGGGAAGAGGTCGAGAAAGTCAAGAGATTCACATGATACGTCCTGAATATGGACCAGTGGGTGGATGTTACCAGGCACCATCATTATTGAACAGACGTAAGAAGATGGAGATGCGTGCCATGCAAAGCATTCATCAGATAAAGGTGGCGAGCACATCAGCTAGCACGCCACCCTCACATCAAATCATGTTTTCAGACGATGACCTCAACGGTATAATAACTCCCCACAACGACTCCTTAACCATTAGTGCTCATCTCCTCAGGTTGAAGGTGCATCGCCTCCTGGTTGATACCGGAGCTTATGCGAACATTTTGTTCATCAACACCCTTCACCAGATGGAAAAGCAAGTTGGGGACTTGAGCAGTTATATTGAACCGTGTGATCATACCATAATGGGTTTTGGGGAATCTGTAACCCGACCCTATGGTATGATTAGGTTAGGAGTCGAGTTAGAATCAACTCTGAATCCGGACATCCGACGAACTAGAATGCTAGATTTTGTAATCGTTGATGCTCAGTCTACTTATAACGGGTTCCTAGGTCGCCGGTTTATTCAGGAATTTAAAGCGGCCTGTTCTACGTATTACTACTGTGTTAAATTTCCAACACAAGATGGAACATGTAGCGTAAAAGGAGATCAGAAGAAAGCTCGAGATTGTTTGCTATCGTGTGCACCAGGAAAACAAAATATTGTTAACGTGATGGAGCGAACATGGGAGATCGGTGAGTCAAGCCAACAGGCAAATATGTTACCAACATGTTCGAACATATCTTCGGCGAACACAAATTTGACGAGCACAGCTCCCCGCGCGAACACAGGATGCGCGAACACACAATCCGGGAAGGCAATTCATGTCCCAGATCTCCCAGATCTAATGAATATTGATCCGCTAAGCGAGCTAACGGACCTAGAACCTCGCATAGGTTTCGAACCCATGGAGGTTGATGACGAACACCAGGGGACCTTTTAAGATCCTCGGTGGAAACAAAAAAGAAAACGAGCAACACCTGTCGAACAACTGGAGCCTATAAACATCGACCCGAACAGACCTGAGTTAGAAGTGTTCATTGGTTCAGAATTACCTGAGCCAATTCGAACAGAAACGATTGCTTATCTTCAAGCAAACTTGGATGTGTTCGCATGGTCGCACGAGGACATGGTTGGAGTTGATCCAAAACATGCATGTCATTCCCTCAACCTTTATCCAATACAAACTCCAGTTATCCAGAAGCGCAGAAAGTTTAGTCCGGAAAAGTATGCGGCAATGAATAGTGAAATCAAAAAGTTGCTCGACAACAAACTGATTCGAGAGGTGAAATACCCAAGATGGCTTGCGAACCCGTGCTAACAAATTCGCAAGTCTAATGGATCTTGGAGACTATGTATTGATTTCACGGATTTAAACAAGGCGTGTCCGAAAGATAACTTCCCGATGCCGCATATCGATTATTTGGTCGATAATACAGCAGGCCACGAACTTATGACTTTCATGGATGCATTTGCTGGTTATCACCAAATACCCATGCATCTGGATGATCAAAAGAATACGGCATTCTGCAGTGAAAAGAATATGTACTGTTGGCAACGCATGCCATTCGGATTAAAGAATGCCGGTTCAACATATCAACGTTTGGTGAACAAAATGTTCAACGAACACATCGGCCGAACAATTGAGGAATATATTGATGATATTGTGGTAAAGAGCGAACATAAGGAAGACCACATCACCACCAAGACAAGCGTTTGATATACTCGGGGAGTATAACATGAAGCTAAATCGAAGAAATGCGACTTTGGGGTTCACTTTCGGGAAAATTCCTCGGACATATGGTCGGTCAGCGAGGATCGGCGAACCCATCAAAGATTCAAGCCATGCTCGATATGCGGGCCCCAGGAGTGTGAAAGAGGTCCAAAAGTTAACGGACGTTTAGCTTCGTAAAAGCGGTTTATATCCTTGGGCGGGGACAAATGCAAACCTTTCTTTGATGCATTAAAGAAAGGGAAATTTGGATGGACGAGCATTGCCAAAATGCATTGAATCATTGAAGCGAGTACCTTGCGGATACTCGGACACTATCTAAGCTTTGTCGGCGAACAACTCTATATCGTACCTTCTTTGCATCGAACATGCAATCGGTGTTGTGCTAAATGCAGGCGAAGGACCATACAACTTGCCCGTTTACTATGTAAGCCAAGTTCTTAAAAAGCCGAAACTCGGTACCCTCCTTTGGAAAAATTAGCATATGCTCTCATCATGAGTGTTAGAAAATTACGACCATATTTTTTCGATCTTTCGATCGAAATCTTGACCACTTTCCCATTCGCTTAAGTCCTCCACCGACCCGGATCTTTGGCGTGATTACTAAAGTGGGCGGTGGAGTTAGGACAATCGGCATTACGTTTAGCTCATGAACAACAATGAAGGGCCAAAGCTATGGCGATTTCATGGTCGAGTTGACATATCCTCAAATGCTCGAAAAAGCTATCGACCAACCATGGCATATGTATGTTGATGGCTCATCAACAAGTTCAAGAACCGGAGCAGGCGTAGTTCTCATCAGCCCAACCAGACAAACATTCACAACAGCCATCCGTTTTGATTTCCCAGCTACAAATAATGACGCCGAATATGAAGCTTTGATCGCTGGACTACAGATGGCAATGACAATGGGAATTCAGAGGCTGATGATTTATAGCGATTCTCAGATAATCGTTTATCAAGTGACAAAGTAGTCACGAGGGCCCGAGGCGAACGGATGGCTCAAGATCAAAGAACTAGCGAAAGAGTTGTTCGAGCATTTCGAACAAGTTTTCATAGAATAATTACCACGATTGGGTAATTCGTTCGCTGATGCTTTGGCACGCCTGGCAACAGCAGAAGGAGTGAAGAACACAACATACATTGTGGTCGTCATAACTTGTTCGCCATCAGTTCCTAGAGCTATGATCGCTCAAGTGACAGGCTAACAAGAGACTTGGATGACTCCAATCCTGAGTTACTTACAAAAGGGACTTCTCCCTGAAAATAAGGCACAAGCTACTCGCCTCAGATTACTATCTGCTCGTTATACTATCATAGACGAGCATTTGTACAAAAGAAGCTTCTCACTTCCACTATTGAAGTGTATTACTCATGAAGAGGGTCATATACTTCTGGAACAAATCCACGATGGAGTATGCGGAAATCATGCAGGTGGGCTCATCCTGGCACATAAAATAATCAGACAAGGTTATTACTGGCCAACCCTCAAAAAAGATTCGCTCGCGTATGCTCGCGCTTGCCACAAGTGCCAGGTACATGCCCCACTTATTCATAGCCCACCTGAAAAATTAGTGTCAGTCTATAGCCCATGGCCATTTGCTAAATGGGGGATCGATTTGATCGGCCCATTTCCTACTGGCACGTCGGGAGTAAAATTTGTTGTGGTTGTCATTGATTACTATACTAAATGGGCAGAAGCCAAGGCCATTGTCAAAATCACCGAACAAAGAATGTGAAACTTTGTTTGGAAAAATATCATTTGTCGATTTGGGCTTCCCCAATCATTAGTAACTGATAATGGCAAACAGTTCGATGGAAGTGAGTTCGAAAGAGAATTAATTATTTCATTCGCTGGGGCATAAAAAAACATTACTCAACTCCGTATTATCCCCAATCAAAAGGACAAGTTGAGCCAGATTAATAAAATTATCAAGCATACCCTCAAGGCTAGACTTGATAATTCGAGGGGAGGATAAATTTGAAGAGTTGCACGAAATATTATGGGCTTATCGAACAACTTTCGGGACATCAAGCTGCGGAGACCCCGTTTGCCTTGGCATTTGGTGCGGAAGTTATTATACCCAAGATAAATCAAGATTCAAGTCATCGAACAATGACTTTTGGAAACACATTAATGACGGTAGCTCATACAGTCTGAAACTGTTAGAAGAAAAAAGAGGGCGAAGGCTGATTTCAAGAATGCCTTGTACAAAAAGAGATCAGAGAAGTTCTACAACTCCAAAGTCCGAACACGCAGGTTCAATGTGGAATTTAGCTGGTTTTAAAGGCAGCAGGGGGGGGTATCAAGTGGTGTGTTCGGCGAGAAGCATGGGAAGGTCCGATTCGTAATTCTGTAAGCGTTTGCTAAATGGGGCCTATGACTTGGAAGACCTGAATGGAGTCCCATTGTCCTACTCGTGGAATGCATCAAATTTGAAAAAATACTATCAATAATAGCGAGCATAGTCGGCCGAACAAAATTGTCCACACAGCTGAAGCGAGCATAGTGTCGGCCGAACAAAATCGTCCACACAGCTGAAGCGAGCATAGTGTCGGCCGAACAAAATCGTCCACACGGTGAAAGCGAGCATAGTGTCGGCGAACAAAATCATCCACCACAATTTGAAGTGATCATAGTTGGCGAACATAATGGCCGATGTAATGAAAACGAACACAAAGGGCGAACATAATCGCCCATTCGGCCTAAAAGCGAGTAGGACAATCCTGAAAGAAGAACACTTTATGTTCGACACATATTTTCAGGAAAAGAAATGCTGGCCAGCACTATCGAAAGACAGAAGATACGTGTCAGAACGAGTTGTCAACAGAAGATACGTATCGGAACGAGTTGACAAGTGGTGGCAACCAAGCAAGGACGAGTCAATCTTTAAGCAAGAGCTGTCAAAAAACTGAACAGATGTCAAAAAGGGGGAGCAAAAGTAAGAGAGCTAAAACCTAATTTAGCTATGCCAAAGACTAGCTTGGGATAGTTCTATAAATAGGGGCATATTGATAAAAAAAAAAAGAGAAAAAAACATATGAAGAAGAAAAAAAGGAAAAATATTACAATTCTCAGAAGGAGGTTGGTTTAGTATGCCCCCAGACGTAGAAGAATCCAGCTCTCGATTCAGCAAACATTCAGCTGAATCGAGCATCTATTATGATACGAGCCTTTTACCCCATATACATCACGAGCACAGGTGGAAGCTCATTGCCGGACTCAAGATGCTCGGCAGAGTTATGGTTGCCACTCCACGTTACTCACTGCTTATGCAGTAGTAAGTCATTAGTCCCCTATGCATCCCCAAAATCTCCTCCGAAGGAGGGATGTCATAGTGTCCTTCGAAGCAATATCACGGATCTTGATGCTCGAGCATCTATTAAAGGGGCGGAATGGTGCGGTGAAGGTTTTGCTACTTTGATATAAGCGGCGAGGCATGCTCGCCACATGCTCATGTCCATGACCTCCGCGATAATCACAACTTGTCCAGGAGGGACAAAAACTTATGCTGCCGCTGCTTGAGCATGTTACTGAAGAAGGGTAGACAGGATGATGTGCCACATACTTGTCAACATCAATTCCGCGGACAAGGTGAGGCAGTTCGTGTATACTCAAGACAAGGTTTAGATTCAAAACCCTAGTCTGATATCTATAGTTGTGTAATAGATTAGTCTTCTTCAAATACGAAGGTTGTAATAGAATACAAAGTGTTGCAAAAAGAAAAAGAAAGATATATGTACTTTTGTTCGCTAAGATTTTCTAGTTCAAGCCTATTTGAGGTAGCACCTAAGCCGGACGATCCGAACAAAGACGAACGAGCCCAAGTCTATGTTCACCTGACGAACGAGTTCGTACTCTGATTCCCGTAGCAAAAAGCGAGTAATGGGTACGCAGTCGCAAAAGACGACTCGTACTTACAGATACCCGTAGCACAAGTGGGTGATGAGTGCGGGGTCGCAGCTAAATAAGACGGCCCTAGTACGAAGTGATCGCACCTAAATAAGACGATAGCACACCAAGAAATGGGGGGTTCATAAATAACCCATCTGGTCGCACCTAAATAAGACGATCAACCGATTGAAACATCAATAAGACAATCAAAACCGAAAAAAGTCAGGAGCGGACATAGGCAAACCCTATGTTCGAATTCATTCAGAAGAAAAGGGGCAAAGACTGGAAAGCAACAAAGCGAACACAAAGCAACAAAGCAAACATCAAGCAACACAAGTATCAATTTTCATCCTCAACAATTATCAAACAATCAGGTTAGAGAAGCGATTCAAGATGTAATCCATCCATTCAGTTGTAAATATGTTCGAACAAAAGGCAAGAAGTCAGCAAAAACTACAAGTATTAAAGACATTGTTCGAACAGAAAGTGAAGAAGACAAAAAATTACACAACGTATGTTCGACAAAACAAAAATAACATCAAGGAGCAAATTCATAATTGGGGGTAGACGGGAGAGAGATGTCGAACAAATTGTGTTCAAACCCTCAAAGAACAACTCCTTCAAGATGGTCGGTACCAAATGCTCGCCGGAAGGTACATTCGCTTTTCGATCACAGGTGAGAGGTCCCCTTTGCTCGGCCTGCACCCGATCAGTCCCGAACTCAGTTTGGAGATCTTGGCCAGCAACACCAGCGGTATTCATGTCTGAGCCATATTCCTCATCCAGATTCGGATCATCAACTTTGATCCCTTCAGGGAGAATGGAGAAATCACACAGATCATTCAAATCTGACATTGGAAGGTTGCGATCCGGTGGGTTGTCGATCAGGTACTGCTGAAAACTGGATATAAGAGGGGCAATTTGTTCGCAGTTGGATGCATGGCGAACAGACTGGATAGCATCGGCGAAGGCACAAATGTAAGAGAAGTTGGACATGGAATCAACATACTCATCATCGTGCAACTTTAAATTCTCGAGACCCAAACGAGTGTTGGTCTCCTCAAAGAATGATGAGTTCTTTGGCGGAAGCGTCCTCTCACTTTCCATGGCCTCGACGCCCGATTTCGGAGTCTCTGAGCTCAACATTCATTTCCTCCCCGAGCTCTTCATTATCTTGGCCACCTCCTCCGAGAGTGAATCGGCTCCTCCTTCGTCTGGGTGAGCATCCTCCGAGCCAGCGAACATTTTTTCTGAACTTGGAGAGCATTTTCCGAGGCCTTGCGGGCATCCTCCCCGAGCTTGGCGAGCATCACCTTGTCCGAGGAAGCTTTGTCCCTGAGCCAACCTCAGTTCATCCCGAGTCTGTTATTTCGCCCACCTTTTTCTTGAAGTTCTGATCAAAGCCAAGTAGTTGGCATGGAGGTTGGCGGACTCAGCATAGGCTTTCTCAAGGACGACCATAGATTGGCCCTGAAGCACCAGACCCAGACGCATATTTTCCAGGGGAGTGGGACCCGTAGTGGACTCTTCCAGCTCGGTGGTCCATGCTCGAACGGGAGTCTGGCACGCTTTCTGAACATGTTCAGGAATGCCCGGAACCTTGCGAACACTCGGCGAGCAGAAGTAGTTTTTTAGATTGGGCATCAAGGGCGACAACCTGCTCAACCTACATATATATTCGAGCAAATAAATATGAAAAAAGCGAACATAAGTAACCAAAGCAAAAGCAGATCGAACAAAATGTACCTGCTCACACGAGCCGGATCCCATCCCAAGAATGATTTATCCTCAGGGGACCGAAGCTCAGGATTCAACGGAGTCCATGATTGGGGTCCAGCAGGAGGTGGAGAAGATGTGCCAACCTCCATTTCAATGATCTGTGAAATTGGACCCGACCCGCAGAGGCGGCCGCTCTGATCGCCTCAGCGATGGGGGTCCGAAGTCACCCTAACGACATCGATATGCTAAATCGACTTTATCTGCCATTGCCTTCGTCGAAGTTTGTTCGCTCGGCCTCTGCTCGCCGATTTCCACCCTCGCTCTCTTCGGTGACAGAGCTTGTTCGCCAGACCCTTGCTCGGCCGAACGAGTACTCCTTTGCGCTCTGCTCGATTCCCCAGGGCTGGATGCGGATCGACTTGCCTTGCTCGCCTCCCCTCGGCTGTTATTTGAGCCTCACTTTCGGCTGAATCAAAGCAAGCTCCATGTGGCCTTTTTTCTCAGGAGCCATCTCGGTATGTTCGGATGTACTCACAAAGAATGGTCACGGTGGGAAAGCTTCTAAAAAAATAATTCATTATGCACAAAAGGTTAACGGCCCGAGCAAAATGGCACAAAAGCTTATACAAATAAAAGAGACAATCCTTACGGTAGGATTAATAAAGAACAAGATGATGAGGAGAATGCAGACGGGCCTCCTTTCTTCCTCCGATCGGTGGTGTTCGAGAGTTCTCCTGACCGCCCGATTCGGCGAGACTCGAGATCAATTTGCAAATATTTGCTAAAATAGCCGTCGTTGGTCTCCTTATCCGTCGCAATTTGGAATCACCGAAATAAAAAACGAGTTAAAATCGGTTCAAATCGAAGAGCGAAAGACACAAAATCTCACGCCGGTACACCCCGAAGTCGGTGGGATGTCTAAAACGAGCATTTGGTTCGCTTCCGAGGCGAGCTCTTCCAATCGCCCCCAACTAACCAAAACTTTTCCTTCCAATCACTGATTTTGTTCGGCACATCCTCCATGATTTTGCACTTGGCATTAGCTTGCATGAACAACCACCATTGTTCACCCCTCGGACGGGTCAAGTGCACCAATCGAGCAAGTTCAGCTGCTGAGGGATAATATCTTGGCTTCATCTTGCCGAACAAAGTCAGGAAGCTTATAATCATGTGCCACCCATTCGGCTTCAGCTGTGTGATGGTAATGTTCCATTCCACGAGCAAGCGGATGATGGCCGGATGGAGGGGAAATCGAAGGCCAGCTTCCATTGTGTCTAAATTTATAGCGACATAACCCTCAGGGGGTTGGTCGGCCCGCTCATCAGGACCTGGTGCCCAGAAAAAGACATCTTTTGGGGTTTCATAATTCCTATGCAGCCGAGTGAGCATATCTGCATCAATTACGCTCGCTATCTTGCTCGCTGGGTACTCATTCTCAACCCTAATCCTATGAGGTTGCTCGGGCCAATCAAAACTATAACGAGCATTATGCTCGTTATATGTTGGACTATAAGGGACACCAACAGGTATATCAAGCTCATAATTTTGCTCACCAACTACCCCTATGTTCGATTCGGTTATATTTACAGCCATCAAAATTTTCCCCCTCACAACATCGTCATTCCTATCTACATCGACATTATCAACAGCTCTAGACCCAATTTAAATTTGGGGCAAAGAATTATCACTTGAATCGCCCGAAGAATCATTGCGGACCAAGTCCCTATCCAATTCATTTAGGGCTTCGTCGGAATCGGAGGAAAGAATGGCAAATGGTTGCCGAACTTGCCAACGAATTCCTGAACCCGAGACATTCATCTCCGACGCATTTGCGTCGCCACAGGGGATTCTACTGACAGAGGGGAAAGAAGAGGAACTATGGTGGTCTGATTCTAGGGGAACAGAAGAGTTTGAACGAGAGGCCATAATCACAATTAGAGAAAGAATGCGGCGTGATTTACGAGTAAAATTCTTCGTAGGAATGATGAAGCCCTCATGGGAAATTTTCGACCATACGAAAAAGATTGAAAGACGAGAGGTAAAAAAAGAAGAAGGAAGGAGAAAAGGGTTTAAGGCGGAGAAACGAGGTATATATAAATAATGGATTCAATTTCAAAAATCCAAAGATGAATACTTAAACGACATCAACTATGGCCCAATAAGATCTTAGTAGCCCGGACCCCTGTTGAATACAAAGCAACCCGACTGGGGGTATTGTTGTGTTCGATATAATAATTCATGATTAATCGAACACGTAAGAGCGACACGTGTAATATCTATTAAAATAATCATGCCCAATGGACAAGTATTCGCTACTCAGATCAGGAAAGAGGAATTAAAAGAGCAAGTCGAAAAACTTCAGACGATCGAAAAGGCTCGGATATCCCGAGGGTCAAGATGCTCGCGGCCAGACATCTGAAAGGCTCAGATATCCTGAGGGTCAGTATGTTCGCAGCTCAGACATCCTGAAAGGCTCAGATATCCTGAGGGTCAGTATGCTCGTAGCCCAGACATCCTAAAAGGCTCAGATATCCTGAGGGTCAGTATGCTCGCAGCCCAGACATCCTGAAAGGCTCAGATATCCTGAGGGTCAGTATGCTCGCAGCCCAGAGATCCTGAAACCCTCAGATATCCTGAGGGTCAAGATTTCGCAAAGACAACATTCAAGACTCGGGCATCGCGAAGGTCGAGTGCTCGACACTCGAGATATCCCAAGACCAACATCCTGAGGGCTCAGTGTACTCGAGGAGGACAATATTCCAGCATAGAACTGACATGGTTAAAGGGTCGAACAAAGCATCCAACCGAGCAAAAGATTAATTTGGACGACCAAAAGAGTGCCTTACAGACAAGTAAGCTCCAAGATCAATCTAGAAGACGAAGTTGGGAACGTGGCAATATCACCTGGATTCTTGCATGATCCGAAGTCTCCAGCTCATGCTTGCCAACCCAGCTCATGCTTGTCTGAGTGCTAAAAAAGGAAGAAAAAAGAAGAAGAAGGAGGTTCAGAAAAATTTCCCAAAAAAAAGGACACCCACACAAGAAATTCTCCAGAGAGGTGAGGAACAGAAAAATCCGAGTGATTATCCACACATACAGAAACCCTAGCACTCATATGCTAACTCTCCGGATTATCTTCATACAGTAACGATTCATCTTCATAAGATGTATCAAATATTATACGATGTAAAGCTCGTAATACCACATCCGGCTTGGTATGCCCCAGAGTAGTCATTTTTCATTTAATTTGGGTCAACAAATTCATCTTATTTACAATTTATTTTACACGTGCATGTTTTGTTTGTGAGTCATTCCCAAATTAGCCACATAATACTCTTCGTAAAAAATGACTCGCGACATATATATATATATATATATATATATATATATATATTTTTTTATAGATAATATCAGATACAGAAAATCTAAAATATTATCCTATAAAAATATAAACACCCAATAAAAATGAGACATGTGGCAATATGAGGCTTGAGACCCGCGCCCTTAATCTGTTTGGATAGCCGCACTGATCGGTTTGTTGCTTATTAATTCTAATTTATTTTTATTTTTTTGTCGTTTTGTTTGCAATCGATCGGCATGTATAGCCGATAAAGATAGTCTTAGTAATTTGCCCCAGTCGACTATTACCACTATTGCTGAAAGGTTTGAAATGAGAGATTACTCTTGATAATTTGCATAATTTTACAAAAGTTGCATCCTTTGGTTGCAAAATCATTGAGAGTGATTAAAGTTTTCGTTCAGAAAATGTATTTCGTGTTGTTAGACTCCCTAATTATCTCCCTTAATTATAGCTTGTGATTATTGTAAATATATTATTTCCTTAGTCTTTCCTGAATTTTAGATAGTTTGTTAGGAATGTATTGACTATGTAATTTGTATATATTCTGCACGCAAGGCTAGAAATCAACAAGGAACAATTTCCTACATGGTATCAAGACCATAATCTCTTTCCTTAAACGCTTCGCGCGCACATCGGATTTTTTGTTTGATACTTCCCTGACTATGATGTAATCTTCCTCCACCAAATTCCATCCGGCCCTTGCCATATCAAACATCAAAAACTCCATCCCAATTCGTCTTGAACAAGAAAAGGGGTCGTATGCCTTATGGGCTGAATTATTCAAAATTCACTGCCGTGCCTACGACTTGTACGAGTACATCATTCCCTCCGTACCTTTCACTGAGAGAGAAAAGTAAACTGATTTCAATAAGGACCTTTGGGACCGACTTGATGCTATTGTCCTCACTTGGATTTACGGTACGATTTCTCCTCAACTTCTCACCACCATCTTGCGTCCTAACTCCACCGCGACGGCGCAGTGGGATCGTCTCGCGAGCATATTTCTTGATAATAAAAATGCCCCGTGCCTCCGCCTTGGAAAATAGATTCACTAATGTATTTCTGGATGATTTCCCTGATGTTTCGTCATATTGCCAAGAGCTAAAGGATCTCGCCGATCAACTAGCCAATGTGGATGCTCCGGTGGTGAATAATCGGTTGGTTCTTCGTCTTGTGAATGGATTGAATGATAATTATGATACTGTTGCCTTTCACATCTCACAAATGGATCCATTACCGGATTTCTTTTACGCCGCTCGCTCATTATTAGAGGAATCACGAAAAGCCGTCAAACCGACGATGTATGACCAAAGCCGCGGCTCGATCCTCCTTATCTGGCCGATCCGGTGACAAAACTAGGCGGACTTCGGGGGCGGCATCTGCTCCCTACTCGGACTCACGATCAGCGGTCTAAACCTACTCCCGGCCCAATTCTTCTTCAAATCGTGGCAAGGGAAGGGTCGTGGTCATGATGGTGGGCGTCTGGTGGTGGCAAATGATCGGCCCCCCTGGCGGCGATTCCGTCTCCTCCTTCTCGGCCAGGCGGCTCGGTGGGGTCAACCGTGGAAATATCCACCTTGTCCATATCGAGTTCATGGGTTCGACCTCCACCTCCATCTAATCGGCCGGGGTGTCTTGGGAAGTTGTCCTCGGCGGGCACATACATTCAATATCAGCCAAGCGGAGTTGGCACAAGCCTTCGGACGATGTCTCTTAATCCTCCGGGACAACAATCTGGTACATGGACACGGGTGCCACTTCGCATATGACTAACGAGGGAGGTAATCTTTCGTCTTATTTTAATTTGAGCAAAAATAATAATATTATTGTCGGTAGTGGGCAGGAAATTCCTATTCACGGTTATGGCCAAACACTCCTACCCTCTCCCATGCCCCCTTTACACCTTACCAATGTGTTGCATGCACCAAAATTGATCAAAAATCTCATTTCAGTCCGTCGTTTCACTAGAGATAATAATGTCACCATTGAATTTGATCCTTTTGGTTTTTCTGTAAAGGATATTCAGACTGGGATGTTGAAAATGCGGTGCAATAGCAATGGAGACCTCTATCCCATCACCACCAAAACTCTCCATCCAGTTTCTCCTCCTTCTACTTTTGCTGCTTTGTCTTCGAGTCTTTGGCGCTCTCGATTAGGACATACGGGCAATTTTGTTTTAGTCTCTCTCAAGAATAATAGGGTTGTTGTGTTTGATATAATAATTCAGCATTAATCGAACACGTAAGAGTGACACGTGTAATATTTATTAAAATAATCATGCCCGATGGACAAGTGTGCTCGCCGACCATCGACCAAACAAGTTTGTTCGACCAGCTCACCACTTGCCAACCAAAGCAAACATACTCGCCACTCAGATCAGGAAAGAAGGAATCAAATGAGCTAAGTCAAGAGGACTCAGACCAACCTGAGGGCTCAGACAAGTCTGAGGCCACGAACAAGTCAGAGGACTCAGACATCCTAAATGCTCAGACTATCCTAGGGGTCGATATGCTTTCGCCTTTCAGATATCCTGAAGACTCAGATAAATCTGAGGGTCAGTATGCTCGGTGCTCAGACATCCTGAGGGTTCAGATATCCTGAAGACTCAGACAAACCTGAGGGGTCAGTATGCTCGGTGCTCAGACATCCTGAGGGTTCAGATATCCTGAAGACTCAGACAAACCTGAGGGGTCAGTATGCTCGGTACTCAGATATCCTGAAGACCCAAACATCCCGAAAGACCCAGACATCTTGAAGGCTCAGTATGCTCGAGAAGGACAATATTCCAGCATAAAACTGACATGATTAAAGGGGCGAACAAAGCATGCAGTCGAGCAAAAGATTGATTTGGACGACCAAATGAGTGCCATATAGACAAGCAAAAGCAAAGATCAATCTAGAAGACGGAGTTGGAAAGGTGGCAACATCACAAGAGTTCTTGCATGGCTTGGAGTCTCCAGATCATGCTTGCCAACCCAGCTCATGCTTGTCGGAGTGCTATAAATGGAAGAAAAAACAATAAGAGACAGGTTACGAAAAATTCCCCAGAAAGAGCTACGGTTCACAAAATACGTTCAGAAATTTCCCAGAGACGAAAGGTTCACAAAAATTCGAGAGATCATCCATGCACACAGAAACCCTAGCACTCATATACCAATTTTCCAAATCATCTTCATCAAAAGTGATTCATCTTCATGAGATGTATCAAAATATTGTACGTGTAAACTTGCAATACCACATCCCTGGCTTGGTATGCCCCCAGAGTAGTCATTTCTTGACGAACTGGGTCAACAAATTCATCTTATTTACAGTTTATTTTACACGTGCATATTTTGTTTGTGAGTTGTTACTGAATTAGCCACATAATATGCTCCAGATAAAACGACTTGAGACAATTGGCGCTAGAAGGAGGGTACCAAAAAACCAACCCATACACAAACCCGTAGTAAGCCGAGGTAGAAAAAAGAAATATAATGCCTCAATCTAGGAATACACAAACAGAGAGGTCGTGGCAAAGTCGACCTCACGACCGGAAAGAGGCTCAGCGCCAGCCTCACAAAGATCAGATAGTGGAGACCATCAATCTTGAGGATATTGCCAATGATCCGGCGGCCACAACAAAGGCCATCACTTTCTTGCTGCGAGCACAGAAAGAGAGGGCTGAAAAAGAGTTGGCCAAGTTAAAAACTCAAGAAGATGAAGAATGACGCTCGCGTACACCTGATAGCGAGCAAGTTAAAAAGAAAGATGCAAAGCGGGACAATAAAAAAGCTGATGATACGTCTGATGACGAACAACCTCAAGGGTCTAGACCATCAGCGTTTGGACATTTGAGGCTCTCCGCCAAAGACCGAATCGGCAATAATAGGCGATAGGATCCCGGAAAGGAACAACCGATAACCATGCCCGCACATTCAGATCCTCCCGATCATCCGCATGCCGAACAAAAATCGGCAGGAACAAAATTGTCTATCCATCATCGATTGGGTAGTCAAGGACGAACTTGGAAAGGGGGACTGCCCCATCACAAGCATGACCCACTGGGTCCTCATGATGGGAAACAACCCCGATCCAAGTCTGTCGATTCCACAAAATTTGCGGAAATGCAGAAAGCCATCGAGGGCTTACAGGCCGACTTGGCCGCGACCAAAGGCCACCCTCGGGCGAGCACAATACCCTGCTCGCCACTATCACCGGCGATCATGGCGGCCGAAATACAAGAGAAAGTGGCTAAGACCCGACCACCAATTCCCATGTTCGACGCTGAGTCTGACCCTCATGTCCATCTCAGCAAATACTCAGATTTTATGATCGCCATGGGTGCCACAGATGCGACGCAGTGCCGATCATTCCCCATGACTTTGGGCGATCGGGCACATAGATGGTTCTCTACTTTGCCCGTCGCGTCTATCACATCTTTCGCTCAGTTGGGGCAGCAATTCCTGTCCCATTTTTCATCCATGTGTGCTCGCCCGACACCAAAACAAAGGTTGGCGCATTTTTCCCAACTAAGAGGTGAGTCAGATCGAGCATACATCGAAAGATTTGATAAATGTTTGTATGATGGGGCCCCAGTTGAAGAGGATGCCAAGATCCTCGCTGTGGTCGGGGGCCTGACCCTGAATACTGACATGTGGAAAGCCATGCATCAAGACTGGCCGAACACATATTCAGAATTCCGAGAGCGAGCAGCCAAAATCATAGCCATGCAAGATTTGCTCGCCCAATCACGATTGAGTCAGGAACCCATAACTAAGAAAGTTTTTGGGAAGAAAGTAATGAATGAAGGGGGGTACAAACCCCCAGGCTCTTTCAAACCATTCGAAGAAAGAGCAAAAGCAAAGGCCCTACGAAGTCTTTTGGGCGTTTCAGCAAAAACAATTTTCAACCAAATCAAAGATCGGGATATGTTAGATAGGCCTCGAAGAATCATAATGGACAAGCATCGGCTTAATGCTTCCAAATATTGTAACTATCACGAGTACATCGGGCACAATACAGAAGATTGTCGCGATTTACTTCGCCAACTTTGGAAGCTATACGAAGATAATCGTCTTACCCAATTCCTAAAAAAGCCAGCGAACAGAAGCTCCCGAACAGAAAAAACTGAAGACCGAAGGGGTAAGCGTAAAGCCGAACAAACATCTGACAGTGATCCCGAAGATGTTGGGGAATAAGTTGCACAGATCTATTCGGGGTGAATATTTAAATACAAATTTAATTCTTTAATTATTACTAGCATGAATTAATCTTATATTAATTCAAATAATAATCCAACAACATATCATGCATATAATAATTAACGTAAAACCTACGCATGCAGAATTCTATGAGTTTACGTGAACGTACCTCTTGGGATGGCAACGATGTGGCTGAAAAGACTAACCGTAGGGACTTCCCAAGTATTCCCTTAGCCCTCGTTCGACTATCCGGTGGAAGGATTCTTGTGAACGATTTAACAAAAGGAAAATAAATATGTTGCACCACCTTTGTGGATTTACTAATTTTTCCAGCACATGGAACTGTACTTGGGAATGAAATAAACATCCCCTATTTATAGATACTAAGGTGGACGAAATTTTAGTGATAAATCAATGTGGAAAACCTTTTCTTGATCTCCAAGAAATTTTGAATATATCTCATATATTCTTTTTTCCATAATTATAATATTCCACAAAAATCCCACCTTCTCTATCATTATGGAATTTTCTAAATTTATGTGCAAGATTCCAAGATTTTGATCTTCTTGAATTTATGAGATATTCTTGTATTTCAAGAAATACATATCTTCCATAATATCTTTTCAAGAAAATCAAGAAAATCTTTTTTGCCCACTATATTTCAAAATTTTCGAAAATATCATCATGAATAACCAAGTGGGAGATTTCTTGAATTTAATGAGATAATCTTGTATTCCAAGAATACATATCTTCATTCCATAACAAAATTCAAAGAAAATCTTTCTCCCAACTTTATCCATAATTTTCGAAATATTCTTGGAAAAATAAGCAACATTATTTATTTTATTTTAATCACCTTTTTCAGTTAATGGACTATATGTTGGGCTACTTAGGGGGCCTTTAGGAGAATTAAGATAGGACCTTCTAATGGACCTTGAATATCTAATATTGAGCCACAATATAATTCAAGCCCATAAATATTAATTAATCCCACTACATAATTAATATTGCACTATCCATCTTAACCCATATTACAGTCAATATGGTTCCCGGTCATTATTTCCCGTGTTTAAGATTATCTAGCCCATTAATTAATTCAAGCCACTGAAATAGCTTTCCATTAATTAATATTTTTTATCCTTGGTCAAGGAACGGTTCAACATTATTATCCATATCGGAAACTAATTCCACTTGCAAGATTTGGTATGATAAAGCATATGAACCTCCCCGGGGGCAACCGTCGAACAAAGCGTGCTTGCACACGCGATTCTTCAGTATTAAATCTTAGCAATCACATGTGACTAATAATATTGTCCAAGATAAAAAGTATTGAATCTCTCTGATTCGCTACCCATGATAAGTCAAAGCAATAGTTACCAATCCCACGTGATCCTATTTAAGGGACGAAGATTAAGAAACAACGAACCACTGAGGTCTAACTTCCTTGTTCGGGATTCAAGATTTTATCCTCCCCAGAGGGTCCTATTGAAGGCATCAGTCATGCACTAGTGTAATCTCTTGGTCAAGACAAGGCAATCTGAGCCTTACACTTCAACCTTTCACGATGGGTTGTTCATTTCCATCTAGGTCGTGAATAACGTATTTTTTCGATTACAAGGGGGATTGTTAATTTAATCTTCTGTGATCTGGTATCACTAAATTAACTACAATGTAACACGTACGACTTATTGAACAGTTATGCAGTAAATATATGTAACATTCAATAATATTTAAAGCATCAGTGATAAACAATTTATTTCAGTAAATAAGTCTGAAAATTAGTTTCGATTATACAAAGTAAAAAGCATACTTTCCAGTATAATCCCAACAATCTCCCACTTATACTCAAAGTCCTTTTTAAGTATACTACAACATGTCTCGCGTAGTCCGTGACATCTAATGTCACCTACACGAACCTAATAATTTCTCCCACTTATACTCAAAAGCAGATTGGCAACGGTCTTGACACCCATTCCTTCCACATGTCTCTCGAATGTATTTGAGGCAGACTCTTTTGTGAATGGATCTGCTGGGTTGTCCTTAGACGCTATCTTTGCCACATCTATATCTCATCTCTTAACGATTTCTCGTATAAGATGTCTTTCCTTTAGTGTGCTCGTTTGACTCGTGGACTCTTGGTTCCCTTGAATTTGCTGTTGCCCCCTAGCAGATATTGCTAGACAAATTCGAACTCCATCCAAGTCCACTAAGAAGGTCTAGAGCCGAATCGGTTTTTTCATCGCTTCACTGGCGACTACTTACCCGACTTCCATGGTTGAGTCGTTGATGCATTTTCGCTTCACACTCGTCCATTTGATGGCTACACTTCCCAAATGGAAACACACTAAGCGAGGCGGATAGTTTACGGAATCTAAGTCCGATTGGAACTCCGAGTCCCAGATCTGGCCGATGGGGATTGGAGTATCGATCGATAAATCAACATTCTATCCCGAGTTCTTTTCAGATACTTGTAATGTTTTTAAGCGTCATCCAATGCTCTTTCCGGGTTACTTTGATATCTTGCTATCATGCCTACGGCAGCAGAGATATCCGGTCTCGCACTGTGACAAGATTGCATACATAAGGTTTTAAACGGTAGAAGCACAAGGAATGCCTTTCATGTCATCTATCTCCTTTTGCGTCTTAGGGGACATTTTCTTGGATAGATGGATTCCAAGTCTGAAAGGTACGAACCCTTTCTTGGAATCTTGCATGCTGAAGCGTTTCAAGACAGTGTCTATGTATGAAGCTTGCGATAAGCCTATCATCCTTTTCTTGCGATCTTGAGTGATCTTGATCCCAAGGATGTGTCCGGCTTCCCCTAAGTCCTTCATATCAAACTGTTTTGAAAACCATGCCCTTACGTCTGATAACACCTTCACATCGTTCCCGATGATCAGAATGTCATCTACGTATAGTACTAAGAATACCAATGCAGTTCCGACACGCTTTTTATACACACAACTTTAAAACTTATTTTGATCAAACCCATAAGACTTTATAACATGATCAAAACATTGGTTCCAAGCTCTGGATGCCTGTTTGAGTCCGTAAATGGACTTCTTGAGCTTACAAACTAGGTGTTCTTGGCCTGTTTCAATGAAAACTTTGGGTTTGTTGCATATAGATCTCTTCATCAAGACTTCCGTTAAGGAAAGCTGTCTTGACATCCATCTGCCAGATTTCAAAGTCAAAATGCGCAGCAATCGATAAGAAAATATGGATGGACTTAAGCATGGCTACGGGCAAAAAAATTTCCTCATAATCGATCCCTTCTTTCGGAGTGTAACCTTTCGCCACTAGTCTTGCTTAAAAGGTTTCAACCTTCCCGTCCGGTCCTCTTTTCCTCTTATATACCCACTTACATCCAATGGGTTTGACCCCATTAAGTGGTTCGACTAGCTCCCACACTCTATTATGAAACATAGAACCCATTTTAAACTTTTTTTCTTTGTTTTGCCAAGAATCTGCATCCTTATCTTGGAGTGCCTTGTCATATGTCCATGGATCTGATTCGTCTTGTCCGGGAATCAAGTCCGAGGACTCTCCTATTCCCATGAATTTCTCGGGCTGTCTAACAACCCTCCCACTACGACGAGGCTCGGCCAGAAAGCGATCGATTGGTATATCATCATAAACTGGTTGGCACTGAGGTTTGCCCTCTAAGCTCATCTAAGGTAATCTCACTTCTGGGTTTTCTTTGGTTCATATAGTCTTCTTCCAAAAATCTAAAGTGGGTGCTAATGACCACCTTTTGATCTTCGGGACCATAGAACATACACCCTTTTGTTCCCTCGGGGTATCCTACAAACAACCTTAATTCTGATCGAGGATCCAATTTACCGGCTTCCTTGTCCAACACGTAGGCCGGACACCCACAAATTCTCATGTGTCTAATACTAGGCTTGCGCCCGGTCCACAATTCTTTGGGAGTTTTGGGAACCGATTTGGATGGCACCAAGTTCAGAATGTAAGCCACTGTTTCCAAGGCATGACCCCAGAACGACTTGGGAAGATCCGCATAACTCATCATTGATCTAACCATTTCCAAAAGAGTTATGTTTCTTCGCTCTGCAACCCCGTTTTGTTGAGGGGTTAAGATGCGATGGTGGGATAGAATCCCTCCATCAGATAAGTAGTTCAAAAACTCATCGCTGAGGTATTCGCCTCTACGATCAGATCGTGGAGAATTGATACGTTTTTCCCTATGATTCTCTGTTTGAGCCTTAAATTCTTTGAATTTCTCAAAGGTCTCAGATTTATGCTTCATAAGGAAAATGTAACCGCATTCTTGAGTAATCATCAATAAAAAATACTCATAACCTCCTCTTGCTTTGGTTGACATTGGACCACATACATCTGTGTGAACGATCTCTAACACTTCTTTGGCTCTATTCTCCTTGGCTCCAATTGCCCTCTTGGTCATTTTACCCTCCAAACATGATTCGCAGGTTGGAATTTGTTCAACTTAGAGACGCTCCAGTGAACCATCTTTCACCAACCTTTGGATCCTCTTTGGATTTATATGACCTAATCTTAGATGCCAAAGAAGTGTTTCGTTCATCTTTCTTTTGTCGGAAATAGTTGATGTGTTATAGGATGCATTTTCGTGAGTGGTGTGCACGATTAATTGTATAGAGATTTTCCATCAATGTCAAAATCAGAGATACACTCATCATTTCAAAAATGATGTCATTCTTATTAGAAGAAACTTAGTGTCCTTTAATCGAATTTTAGAAACCGAAAGTGAATTCTTTCTAAAACCGGGAACATAAAGATAATCTCAAAAAACTTTATCTTCAAAAGATAGGTGCACTTCTCCCACTGCTTTAACTACTACTCATGTAGTATTGCAATGTCTGCTACTTGCATAGTATTGCAATAATCGTTACTATCATAGCATTGCAATATCGCCACTTACGTAGCATTGCAATGACTTCTACTTAAATAACGCCGCCAGCCCGGTGTGATGAGGATCTCACTCCCACTAAGTTGCCGGATCATTTTGAACCCGTGAAGCCAACATGACTAGTGGATCTCGTATCAACCACCCACGAATGAGAAGTATCGCCGCTAAACAAGTTTCAACAACTAGTGCGTGAGAATTACCTTTCTTTTCCGTCCCTTTTGGGGTTGGAACAGGGAAAAACCTCCATTGTCCTCTCTCTCACCATGAGCTTAAGCACTTCCTCTTTTGGATTTTCCTTGACACAACAAGCATTCCTCATCTTACCATTGCCCTTGGCAATGATTGAGTTTTATTGCTTATAGCCTTTGTCCCTCTTTCTTTATCTTGCCTACCCTTGGCCTAGAAGATGAAGGCGGACCACTTAAAATCAAAGCTTGAGTTTGGTGCCTTATTATCATTTCTGCCCGAGACCAAAAGCTTGCAACAAATTATTTTAGCGAGGCCAAAATGCTCAAAAACTTTTTGGGCAAGAGAGTGAAGTACCAAATTCATCCGAGTCTCGGATCATAATCTGACTCGAGAATCTCAAGTTTGTTCAGATGGGCCATCTATTTTGAGGACGTAATCCCTTACGGGTTTGCCCTCCACCATTTTCAGTGATGACATCTCTCGCAAGGTGATCTGACGAGTCCCGCATGTTTTGACTCGTCAGTTGGCTCATCTGATTTTGGTGTGTCGAGAATCCACTTGTGCTTTTGTGCAGTTAGGACAATTATAATTTTTCGTTTCCAATCAATATAGTTTCCATTGTATTGACTTTAAGTATAATAACAGTGGATTAAAAGGTAACGACATGCTGAACTTAAATAAATAACTATATGCAATAGCACAAGTATATCACAAGATTCGATCACATGCATCATATTTAAAATCTCAAAAAAATATGAACATGCATCAGCCAACATCTCAAAACAGTCTAAATAAGCCACGTGGGGTGGGTCATTATTTAAACACATTCAAGCAGGTTACAAACAAGAACAGTTACAAACCTTTAATATCCAGATTAATAGTTGGCTCCCACTTGACCAATATAAAATTAGCAGGACTTGGGGAAGTAAATGCATATCAATTTTATACCTAAGTAATAACCATGATTAAATACAGGATTATTATTTCGCTTTGATCGAGCCTCGTGGGGAGGGTCATCGTCGCCACTAGTAATAACCCACAATCATCCACTTGGAATCCATTCATGTGAAAACTATCTTTTGACCGTCCCGTGGGGGGAATTTCTCCAAAAGAATTCACAAATAAATAAATCATGGAGGTCAAAATTAATTCAATTTTATTATCCAAAATAAAATTGTCAATTAATTATTTAAACATACTTAGTAATTTTGAAGGTGAGATTTTTCATTTGGGCAATTCTCATGCAAACACATTTAAACAAATTAAATAAAGCATAAGAAAGCACAAATAAATCAAGCAAAACAGAAAAATAAACATATTGGGCACAAATTATCCAATTGTCATGGTTTGATTTTCTTGGCTTGATCTTGAAGAAACACCGTCTCGATTTTCTCCCACTCGATCGTCTCGAAAAAATACTCCGTCTAAAAAAACGCCTTAAGTAGCTTTCGCGGCTGTGATGCAAGCCCGTCGATCCAACCGACCACTTGGCCTGGCCCAGACCTCTAGCACCGCCCTTTGGTCGGCCGTCACGTCTCTACTGCGTCGCCTCGGCAGCAGATCTCGGCGTCTCGGCGGCGGTATCCTCGGCGGCGGCAGCGTATCTGCGCGTTCCGTAGCGTCGCCCGCCTTCTCCGGCCTCGCCGCATAACCAGCGCCCGCGTCCGCGTGCGTGCCTGCGTGCGGCCCCTCATAACGCGTCCGTCACTCCGGCCGTCCCCGCCGCAGTGCGGTCTTTGCGTCGCCATCGCCCGCCCGTCTTGTGGCGCATTCCTCCTCGCGCCTCTCGGCCTCGCCCTGCGCGCCGTGCGTGCCGGCCACGCCGCGCCCCCCGCCCGATTCGGATTTTGTCCTTTAATTCGTCTTCTCTTCGTTTCCGATCCGGTTATAATTTATTTACAAAAAATAAATAAACCTAGATCTAGACTAGTCTATTACATTGATCAAATCAAACAAATCCTAGTCTACTTGTGGATTTTCTCACGAGGCAAAACGAATCCGAACGAATCGAATTAAAACCACAGTTTATATGCATGCATAAACAAACACATTAAATTCTATGACAATTGGATACCTTCAAAATAGATCTAGCAATTCTACTATCCAATTTCAAATTTAATGTCCGCGAATTAAATTACAATTTAAAATTCAGAGCCCGAAACTGAGGCTCTGATACCAATTGTTGGGGAATAAGTTGCACAGATCTATTTGGGGTGAATATTTAAATACAAATTTAATTCTTTAATTATTACTAGCATGAATTAATCCTATATTAATTTAAATAATAATCCAACAACATATCATGCATATAATAATTCACATAAAACCTAATCATGCGGAGTTCTACGAGTTTACGTGAACGTACCTCTTGGGGTGGCAACGGTGTGGCTGAAAAGACTAACCGTAAGGACTTCCCAAGTATTCCCTTAGCCCTCATTCGACTATCCGGTGGAAGGATTCTTGTGAACGATTTAACAAAAAGAAAATAAATATGTTGCACCACCTTTGTGGATTTACTAATTTTTCCAGCACATGGAACTGTACTTGAGAATGAAATAATCATCCCCTATTTATAGATACTAAGGTGGACGAAATTTTAGTGATAAATCAATGTGGGAAAACCTTTTCTTGATCTCCAAGAAATCTTGAATATATCTCCTATATTCTTTTTCCCATAATTATAATATTTCACAAAAATCCCACCTTCTCTATCATTATGGAATTTTCGAAATTTATGTGCAAGATTCCAAGATTTGGATCTTCTTGAATTTATGAGATATTCTTGTATTTCAAGAAATACATATCTTCCATAATATCTTTTCAAGAAAATCAAGAAAATCTTTCTTTCCCACTATATTTCAAAATTTTCGAAAATATCATCATAAATAACCAAGTGGGAGATTTCTTGAATTTAATGAGATAATCTTGTATTCCAAGAATACATATCTTCATTCCATAACAAAATTCAAAGAAAATCTTTCTCCCAACTTTATCCATAATTTTCGAAATATTCTTGGAAAAATAAGCAACAATATTTATTTTATTTTAATCACATTTTTCAGTTAATGGACTATATGTTGGGCAACTTAGGGGGCCTTTAGGAGAATTAAGATAGGACCTTCTAATGGACCTTGAATATCTAATATTGAGCCACAATATAATTCAAGCCCATAAATATTAATTAATCCCACTACATAATTAATATTGCACTATCCATCTTAACCCATATTACAGTCAATATGGCTCCCGGTCATTATTTCCCGTGTTTAAGAATATCTAGCCCATTAATTAATTCAAGCCACTGAAATAGCTTTCCATTAATTAATATCTTTTATCCTTGGTCAAGGAACGGTTCAACATTATTATCCATACCGGAAACTAATTCCACTTGCAAGATTTGGTATGATAAAGCTTATGAACCTCCCAAGGGGGCAAATCGAACAAGCGTACTTGCACACGAAACTTCGTATTAAATCTTAGCAATCGCATGTGACTAATAATATTGCCCAAGATAAAAGTATTGAATCTCTCTGATTAGCTACCCATGATAAGTCAAAGCAATAGTTGCAAATCCCACGTGATCCTATTTAAGGGACGACGATTAAGAAATAACGAACCACTGAGGTCTAATTCTTCCTTGTTCAGTTCTGAAGATTTTATCCTCCTGTAGGTTCTATTCAGTGCATCAATCATGCACTAGTGTAATCTCTTGGTCAAGGCAAGTCAATCTGAGCCTTACACTTCAACCTTTCACAATGGGTTGTTCATTTCCATCTAGGTCGTGAATAACGTACTTTCAGTTACAAGGGACTGTTAATTTAATCTTCTGTGATATGGTATCACTAAATTAACTACAATGTAACACGTACGACTTATTGAACAATTATGCAGTAAATATATGTAACATTCAATAATATTTAAAGCATCAGTGATAAACAATTTATTTCAGTAAATAAGTCTGAAAATTCAGTTTCGATTATACAAAGTAAAAAGCATACTTTCCAGTATAATTCCAACAGAAGAATCACGTAAGAGGTCTGAATTACCCAAAAGAGAACCTCCTACTTTGGGTAGAGGTCGAGAAAGTCAAGAGATCCACATGATACGTCCTGAATATGGTCCAGTGGGTGGATGTTACCAGGCACCAACATTATCGAACAGACGTAAGAAGATGGAGATGCGTGCCTTGCAAAGTATTCATCAGGTGAAGGTGGCGAGAACATCAGCTAGCACGCCACCCCCACACCAAATTATGTTTTCAGAAGACGATCTCGACTGTATAATCACTCCCCACAATGACTCCTTAACCATCAGTGCTCGTCTCCTCGGGTTGAAGGTGCACCGCCTCCTGGTTGATACCGGAGCTTATGCGAACATTTTGTTCGTCAACACTCTGCACCAAATGGAAAAGCAAGTTGGGGATTTGAGCAGTTATATTGAACCATGTGATCATACCATTATGGGTTTTGGGGAATCTGTAACCCGACCCTATGGTATGATTAGGTTAGGAGTCGAGTTAGAATCAACTCTAAATCCGGAGATCCGACGAACTAGAATGCTAGATTTTGTAATCGTCGATGCTCCGTCTATTTATAACGGGTTTCTAGGTCGCCCGTTTATTTAGGAATTTAAAGCGGCCTGTTCTACGTATTACTATTGTGTCAAATTTCCAACACAAGATGGAACAGGTAGTGTAAAAGGAGATCAAAAGAAAGCTCGAGATTATTTTCTATCATGTGTACCAGAAAAGCAAAATATCGTTAACATGATGGAGCAAACATGGGAGATCGGAGAGTCAAACCAATGAGCAAATATGCTGCCAAAAAGTCCTTTGACGAGCACAAGTTTGACTAACACACCTCCCTGTGCGAACACACAACCTTCGAACACAGGGTCCAGGATGGCAACTTATGTTCCGGATCTCCCAGATCTAAGGAATATTGATTCGCCAAATGAGCAACTGGACTTAGAACGTCGCATAGGTTTCGAACCTATGGAGGTTGATGACGAACACCGGGGGTCGATCCAAGATCCTCGGTGGAAACAAAAAAGAAAGCGAGCAACACCTGTCGAACAACTGGAGTCTATCAACATCGACCCGAACAGACCTGAGTTAGAAGTGTTCATTGGTTCGGAATTACCTGAACCAATTCGAACAGAAATGATTGCTTATCTTCAAGCAAACTTGGATGTGTTCGCATGGTCGCACGAGGACATGGTTGGCATTAATCCTAAACATGCATGCCATTACCTCAACCTTGATCCAGCACAAACTCCAGTAATTCAGAAACGCAGAAAGTTCAGTCCGGAAAAGTATGCGGCAATGAATAGTGAAATCAAAAAGTTGTTCGACAATAAACTGATTCGAGAAGTAAAATGCCCAAGATGGCTTACGAACCCTGTGATCGTCCACAAGTCTAATGGATCTTGGAGACTATGTATTGATTTCACTGATTTAAACAAGGCATGCCCGAAAGATAATTTCCCAATGCCGCATATCGATTATTTGGTCGATAATACAGCAGACCATGAGCTCATGACTTTCATGGATGCATTTGCTGGTTATCACCAAATACCCATGCATCCGGACGATCAAAAGAATACGGCATTCTGCAGTGAAAAGAATATGTACTGTTGGCAACGCATGCCATTCGGATTAAAGAATGTCGGAGCAACATATCAACGTTTGGTGAACAAAATGTTCGACGAACACATCGGCCGAACAATTGAGGTGTATATTGATGATATTGTGGTAAAGAGCGAACATAAGAAAGACCACATCACCCACCTTGCACAAACGTTTGATATACTCAGGGAGTACAACATGAAGCTAAATCCGAAGAAATGCAGCTTTGGGGTTCACTCAGGAAAATTCCTCGGACATATGGTTAGTCAACGGGGGATTGAAGCGAACCCATCAAAGATTCAAGCCATGCTCGATATGCAGGCCCCCAGGAGTGTGAAAGAGGTCCAAAAGTTAACCGGATGTTTAGCTTCTGTAAGCCGGTTTATATCATGAACTGGGGACAAATGCAAACCTTTCTTCGATGCACTGAAGAAAGGAAAATTCCAGTGGACCGAGCATTGCCAAAATGCATTCGAATCATTGAAGCAGTACCTTGCAGATACTCAGACACTGTCTAAGCCTGTCCCAGGTGAACAACTCTATATGTATCTTGCTGCATCCGAACATGCAATCAGGGTTGTGCTCGTACGAGCAGAAGGGACGTCACACTTGCCTGTTTACTATGTAAGCCAAGTGATTAAAGAAGCCGAGCTCCGGTACCCTCCACTGAAAAAATTAGCATATGCTCTCGTAATGAGTGTTCAAAAATTGCGACCATACTTTTTCGATCACTCAGTCGAGGTACTGACCACATTTCCATTGCGCCAAGTCCTCCACCGACCGGATACTGCAGGCAGATTACTCAAGTGGGCGGTGGAGTTAGGACAATTTGGCATTACGTTCCCTCCCCGAACAGTAATGAAGGGCCAAGCTATGGCCGATTTCATGGTCGAGTTGACATATCCACAAATGCCCAAAAAACAGTCGACCAACCATGGCATATGTATTTTGATGGCTCATCAACAAGTTCAAGAGCCGGAGCAGGCGTAGTTCTCATCAGCCCAACTAGGCAAACATTCACAACAGCCATCCGTTTTGATTTCCCAGCCACAAATAATGAAGCCGAGTACGAAGCTTTGATCGCTGGACTACAGATGGCTATGACAATGGGAATTCAAAGGCTGATGATCTACAATGATTCTCAGATAATCGTTTATCAAGTAACAGGCGAGTACGAGGCCCGAGGCGAACAGATTGCACAGTATCAGCAACTAACAAAAGAGTTGCTCGAGCATTTCGAACAAGTTTTCATAGAACAATTACCACGATTGGGTAATTCGTTCGCTGATGCTTTGGCACGCCTGGCAACAGCAGAAGGAGTGACGAACACAACTGACATTGTGGTCGTCACAACTTGTTCGCCATCAGTTCCCAGAGTTATGATCACCCAAGTAACAGGCGAACAGGAAACTTGGATGACTCCAATCCTGAATTATTTACAAAAGGGATTTCTCCCTGAGAATAAGGCACAAGTTACTCGCCTCAGATTACAATCTGCTCGTTATACTATCTTAGACGAGCATTTGTACAAAAGAAGTTTCTCACTTCCACTATTGAAGTGTATTACCCCTGAAGAGGGTCATGTACTTTTGGAGCAAATCCATGATGGAGTATGCGGAAATCATACAGGTGGGCTCGTCCTGGCACACAAAATAATCAGACAAGGTTATTATTGGCCAACCCTCAAAAAGGATTCGCTCGCGTATGCTCGCGCGTGCCACAAGTGCCAGGTACATGCCCCACTTATTCGTAGCCCACTTGAAGAATTAGTGTCAGTTTATAGCCCATGGCCATTTGCTAAATGGGGGATCGATTTGATCGGCCCATTTCCTACTGGCACGTCGGGAGTAAAATATGTTGTGGTTGCCGTTATTACTATACTAAATGGGCAGAAGCCGAAGCCATTGTCAAAATCACCGAACAAAGAATGTGGAACTTTGTTTGGAAAAACATCATTTGTCATTTTGGGCTTCCCCAATCATTAGTAACAGATAACGGCAAACAGTTCAATGGGAATGAATTAAAAACAACATTGTGCTCATTTGGGGCATAAAAAAGCATTACTCAACTCCGTATTATCCCCAATCAAACGGACAAGTTGAAGCTGTTAATAAAATTATCAAGCATACCCTCAAGGCTAGACTTGATAATTCCAAGGGGGGAGGATAGGCTGAAGAGTTGCCCGAAATATTATGGGTCTATCGAACAACTTTCAGAACATCAACTGCGGAGACCCCGTTTGCCCTGGCATTTGGTGCGAAACTGTTATACCCGTAGAAATCAAGATTCCGAGTCATCGAACAATGACTTTTGGAGAGCACATCAATGACCAGGCTCTCGCCTTGAGTGCGGACCTGCTAGAAGAAAGAAGAACGGAGGCTGATTTCAGGAATGCCATGTACAAAAAGAGATCAGAAAAGTTCTATAACTTCAAAGTCCGAACACGCAGGTTCAATGTAGGCGAGCTGGTCTTAAGACAAGCAACGGGGGTATCAGGTGGTGTGTTCGGCCGAGCATGGGAAGGTCCATTCAGAGTTATAGAATGTTTGCTAAATGGGGCGTATCATTTGGAAGACCTGAGTGGAGTCCCACTGTCCTACTTGTGGAATGCGTCAAAATTGAAAAAATATTATCAATAATGACGAGCACAATTGGCCGAACATAATCGTCCACACAGTTGGCCGAACATAATCGTCCACACAGCAAAAGCGAGCATAGTTGGCGATGTAGCTGAAACGAGCACAAATGGCCGAACATAATCAGCCATTCAGCTATGACGAGCAGGACAATCCTGAAGGAAGAACACATTGTGTTCGACACATATCTTCTAGAAAGAAATACTGGCCAGCAATATCGAAAGACAGGAGATACGTGTCAGAACGAGTTGACAAGTGGTGGCAACCAAGAAAGGAACGAGTCAATCTTTAAACAAGAGCTGACAAAAAGCCGAACAGATGTCAAAAGGAGGGGCAAAAGTAAGAGGGCCAGCACCAACTAGCTATGCCAGCACTAGCTTGGGATAGTTCTATAAATAGAGGCATACTGATAGCTGAAAAAAGCAGAGAAAAAATAGATGAATAAGAAAAAAAAAAGAAAAATACTACAGTTATCAGAAGAAAGTTGGTTCAGTATGCCTCCAGACGAAGAATCCATCACTCGATTAAGCTATCATTCTGCTGAATCGAGCATCTGGCCTAGTACGAGATTTATACCCCATATGACACTCCGAGCACAGGTTGAAGCTCGTTGCGGACTCAAGATGCTTGGCAGAGTCATGGTTGCCACTCCACGTTACTCGCTGCTTATGCAGTAGTAAATCACTAGTCCCCTATGCATCCCCAAAATTTCCTCCGAAGGGGAGGGATGTCATGGTGTCCGCTCGAATCAATATGCGGATGTTGATGCTCAGGCAACTACTGAAGGGGACAGAATGGTGCGAGCTTAAGAAATAACGAACCACTGAGGTCAAATTCTTCCTTGTTCAGTTCTGAAGATTTTATCCTCCTGTAGGTTCTATTCAGTGCATCAGTCATGCACTAGTGTAATCTCTTGGTCAAGACAAGTCAATCTGAGCCTTACACTTCAACCTTTCACGATGGGTTGTTCATTTCCATCTAGGTCTTGAATAACGTACTTTCAGTTACAAGGGACTGTTAATTTAATCTTCTGTGATATGGTATCACTAAATTAACTACAATGTAACACGTACGACTTATTGAACAGTTATGCAGTAAATATATGTAACATTCAATAATATTTAAAGCATCAGTGATAAACAATTTATTTCAGTAAATAAGTCTGAAAATTCAGTTTCGATTATACAAAGTAAAAAGCATACTTTCCAGTATAATTCCAACAGAAGAATCACGTAAGAGGTCTGAATTACCCAAAAGAGAACCTCCTACTTTGGGTAGAGGTCGAGAAAGTCAAGAGATCCACATGATACGTCTTGAATATGGTCCAGTGGGTGGATGTTACCAGGCACCAACATTATCGAACAGACGTAAGAAGATGGAGATGCGTGCCTTGCAAAGTATTCATCAGGTGAAGGTGGCGAGAACATCAGCTAGCACGCCACCCCCACACCAAATTATGTTTTCAGAAGACGATCTCGACTGTATAATCACTCCCCACAATGACTCCTTAACCATCAGTGCTCGTCTCCTCGGGTTGAAGGTGCACCGCCTCCTGGTTGATACCGGAGCTTATGCGAACATTTTGTTCGTCAACACTCTGCACCAAATGGAAAAGCAAGTTGGGGATTTGAGCAGTTATATTGAACCATGTGATCATACCATTATGGGTTTTGGGGAATCTGTAACCCGACCCTATGGTATGATTAGGTTAGGAGTCGAGTTAGAATCAACTCTAAATCCGGAGATCCGACGAACTAGAATGCAAGATTTTGTAATCGTCGATGCTCCGTCTATTTATAATGGGTTTCTAGGTCGCCCGTTTATTCAGGAATTTAAAGCGGCCTGTTCTACGTATTACTATTGTGTCAAATTTCCAACACAAGATGGAACAGGTAGTGTAAAAGGAGATCAAAAGAAAGCTCGAGATTGTTTTCTATCATGTGTACCAGAAAAGCAAAATATCGTTAACATGATGGAGCAAACATGGGAGATCGGAGAGTCAAACCAATGAGCAAATACGCTGCCAAAAAGTCCTTTGACGAGCACAAGTTTGACTAACACACCTCCCTGTGCGAACACACAACCTGTGAACACAGGGTCCAGGATGGCAACTTGTGTTCCGGATCTCCCAGATCTAACGAATATTGATCCGCCAAATGAGCAACTGGACTTAGAACCTCGCATAGGTTTCGAACCTATGGAGGTTGATGACGAACACCGGGGGTCGATCCAAGATCCTCGGTGGAAACAAAAAAGAAAGCGAGCAACACACCGCCGAACAACCGGAGTCTATCAACATCGACCCGAACAGACCTGAGTTAGAAGTGTTCATTGGTTCGGAATTACCTGAACCAATTCGAACAGAAATGATTGCTTATCTTCAAGCAAACTTGGATGTGTTCGCATGGTCGCACGAGGACATGGTTGGCATTAATCCTAAACATGCATGCCATTACCTCAACCCTGATCCAAAGACAAACTCCGATGAATTGTAAACGCAGAAAGTTCAGTCCGGAAAAGTATGCGGCAATGAATAGTGAAATCAAAAAGTTGCTCGACAATAAACTGATTCGAGAAGTAAAATGCCCAAGATGGCTTTGCGAACCCCGTAACAAATCCCACAAGTCTAATGGATCTTGGAGACTATGTATTGATTTCCTTCGATTTAAACAAGGCATGCCCGAAAAGATAATTTCCCAATGCCGCATATCGATTATTTGGTCGATAATACAGCAGACCATGAGCTCATGACTTTCATGGATGCATTTGCTGGTTATCACCAAATACCCATGCATCCGGACGATCAAAAGAATACGGCATTTCGCAGTTGAAAAGAATATGTCTTTGTTGGCAACGCATGCCATTCGGATTAAAGAATGTCGAGCAACATATCAACGTTTGGTGAACAAAATGTTAAAGCGAACACATCGGGCCGAACAATTGAGGTGTATATTGATGATATTGTGGTAAAGAAGCGAACATAAGAAAGACCACATCACCCACCTCGAACAAACGTTTGATATACTCGGGGAGTACAACATGGTTAAATAAGAAGAAATGCGACTTTGGGGTTCACTCGGGGAAAATTCCTCGGACATATGGTTAGTCAAGCGGGGATTGAAGCGAACCCATCAAAGATTCAAGCCATGCTCGATATCGCAGGCCCCGGGAGTGTGAAAGAGGTCCAAAAGTTAACCGGATGTTTAGCTTACAGAAGGCGGGTTTATATCATGAGCGGGGACAAATGCAAACCTTTCTTCGATGAATGAAGAAAAAAAAAATTCGATGGACCGAGCATTGCCAAAATGCATTGAATCATTGAAGCGGTACCTTGCGGATACTCGGGGACCTTTGTCTAAGCTTTGTCCCGGTGAACAACTCTATTCGTATCTTCTTTGCATCCGAACATGCAATGAAACGTGCTTTCGTAGCGAAGGGACGTCACACTTGCCTATTTACTATGTAAGCCAAGTGATTAAAGAAGCCGAGCTCCGGTACCCTCCACTGAAAAAATTAGCATATGCTCTCGTAATGAGTGTTCAAAAATTGCGACCATACTTTTTCGATCACTTTCGGTCGAGGTCTTGACCACATTTCCATTGCCAAGTCCTCCACCGGCCAGGATCTCGCAGTGATTACTCAAGTGGGCGGTGGAGTTAGGACAATTTGGCTTTACGTTCCCTCCCCGAACAGTAATGAAGGGCCAAGCTATGACCGATTTCATGGTCGAGTTGACATATCCACAAATGCCCAAAAAAACAGTCGACCAACCATGGCATATGTATTTTGATGGCTCATCAACAAGTTCAAGAGCCGGAGCAGGCGTAGTTCTCATCAGCCCAACTAGGCAAACATTCACAACAGCCATCCGTTTTGATTTCCCAGCCACAAATAATGAAGCCGAGTACGAAGCTTTGATCGCTGGACTACAGATGGCTATGACAATGGGAATTCAAAGGCTGATGATCTACAATGATTCTCAGATAATCGTTTATCAAGTAACAGGTGAGTACGAGGCCCGAGGCGAACAGATGGCACAGTATCAGCAACTAACAAAAGAGTTGCTCGAGCATTTCGAACAAGTTTTCATAGAACAATTACCACGATTGGGTAATTCGTTCACGATGCTTTGGCACGCTCGAAATAAAGAGAAGGGTGAGCGAACACAACTGACATTGTGGTCGTCACAACTTGTTCGCCATCAGTTCCCAGAGTTATGATCACCCAAGTAACAGGCGAACAGGAAACTTGGATGACTCCAATCCTGAATTATTTACAAAAGGGATTTCTCCCTGAGAATAAGGCACAAGTTACTGCGCCTCAGTTACAATCGCTTTCGTTATACTATCTTAGGCGAGCATTTGTACAAAAAGAAGTTTCTCACTTCCACTATTGAAGTGTATTACCCTGAAGAGGGTCATGTACTTTTGGAGCAAATCCATGATGGAGTATGCGAAATCATACGAGTGGGCTCGTCTGGCACACAAAATAATCAGACAAGGTTATTATTGGCCAACCCTCAAAAAGGATTAAGCTCACAGTATGCTTTCGCGCGTGCCACAAGTGCGGTACATGCCCCACTTATTCGTAGCCCACTTGAAGAATTAGTGTCAGTTTATAGCCCATGGCCATTTGCTAAATGGGGGATCGATTTGATCGGCCCATTTCCTACTGGCACGTCGGGAGTAAAATATGTTGTGGTTGCCGTTGATTACTATACTAAATGGGCAGAAGCCGAAGCCATTATCAAAATCACCGAACAAAGAATGTGGAACTTTGTTTGGAAAAACATCATTTGTCATTTTGGGCTTCCCCAATCATTAGTAACAGATAACGGCAAACAGTTCAATGGGAATGAATTCCGACAACATTGTGCTCGCTGGGGCATAAAAAAGCATTACTCAACTCCGTATTATCCCCAATCAAACGGACAAGTTGAAGCTGTTAATAAAATTATCAAGCATACCCTCAAGGCTAGACTTGATAATTCCAAGGGGGGGGGATGGGCTGAAGAGTTGCCCAAAATATTATGGGTCTATCGAACAACTTTCAGAACATCAACTGCGGAGACCCCGTTTGCCCTGGCATTTGGTGCGGAAACTGTTATACCCGTAGAAATCAAGATTCCGAGTCATCGAACAATGACTTTTGGAGAGCACATCAATGACCAGGCTCTCGCCTTGAGTGTGGACCTGCTAGAAAAAAGAAGAACGGAGGCTGATTTCAGGAATGCCATGTACAAAAAGAGATCAGAAAAGTTCTATAACTCTAAAGTCCAAACACGCAGGTTTAATGTAGGCGAGCTGGTCTTAAGACAAGCAATGGGGGTATCAGGTGGTGTGTTCGGCCGAGCATGGGAAGGTCCATTCAGAGTTATAGAACGTTTGCTAAATGGGGCGTATCATTTGGAAGACCTGAGTGGAGTCCCACTGTCCTACTCGTTGAATGCGTCAAAATTGAAAAAATATTATCAATAATGACGAGCACAATTGGCCGAACATAATCGTCCACACAGTTGGCCGAACATAATCGTCCACACAGCAAAAGCGAGCATAGTTGGCGATGTAGCTGAAACGAGCACAAATGGCCGAACATAATCAGCCATTCAGCTATGACGAGCAGGACAATCCTGAAGGAAGAACACATTGTGTTCGACACATATCTTCTAGAAAGAAATACTGGCCAGCAATATCGAAAGACGGGAGATACGTGTCAGAACGAGTTGACAAGTGGTGGCAACCAAGAAAGGAACGAGTCAATCTTTAAACAAGAGCTGACAAAAAGCCGAACAGATGTCAAAAGGAGGGGCAAAAGTAAGAGGGCCAGCACCAACTAGCTATGCCAGCACTAGCTTGGGATAGTTCTATAAATAGAGGCATACTGATAGCTGAAAAAAGCAGAGAAAAAACAGATGAAGAAGAAAAAAAAAAGAAAAATACTACAGTTATCAGAAGAAAGTTGGTTCAGTATGCCTCCAGACGAAGAATCCATCACTCGATTCAGCTATCATTCTGCTGAATCGAGCATCTGGCCTAGTACGAGATTTATACCCCATATGACACTCCGAGCACAGGTTGAAGCTCTTTGCGGACTCAAGATGCTCGGCAGAGTCATGGTTGCCACTCCACGTTACTCGTTGCTTATGCAGTAGTAAATCACTAGTCCCCTATGCATCCCCAAAATCTCCTCCGAAGGGGAGGGATGTCATGGTGTCCGCTCAAAGCAATATGCGGATGCTGATGCTCAGGCATCTACTGAAGGGGACAGAATGGTGCGAGCTGAAGATTTTGCTCGCACCTGCTATAGGCGAGCAGGCATGCGCGCCACATGCTCATGTCCGCAGCTGCCCGCATAATCACAACTTGTCCAGGAGGGACAAAAGCTTATGCTGCTGCTGCTTGAGCATGTTACTAAAAAAGGGTAGACAGAATGATGTGCCACATGCTTGTCAACATCAATTCCGCGGACAAGGTGAGGCCAGTTCGTGTCTACTCAGGACAAGGTTTAAATTTAAAACCATAGTCTGATGTCTATAGTTGTGTAATAGATAGTCTTCTTCAAATGTAAAGGTTGTAATAGAATACAATGTGTTGCAAAAATATTTTTGTTCGCTAAGATTTTCTAGTTAAAGCCTATTTGAGGTCGCACCTAAGTCGGACGGCCCGAACAAAGACGAACGAGCCCAAGTCTATGTTCACCTGACGAACGAGTTCGTACTCTGATTCCCGCAGCAAAAAGCGAGTAATGGGTACGCAGTTGCAAAAGACGACTCGTACTTACAGATACCCGTAGCGCAAGCGGGTGATGAGTTCGGGGTCGCAGCTAAATAAGACGGCCCTAGTACGAAGTGATTTCACCTAAATAAGACGATCGTGAACCAAGAAAGGGGGGGTTCATAAAGTAACCCATCTGGTCGCACCTAAATAAGACGATCAACCGATTGCAACGTCAATAAGACAATCAAAAATGAAAGAAGTCAGGAGCGGGCATAGGCAAACCCAATGTTCGAATTCATTCAGAAGAAAAGGGGCATAAACTAGAAAGCAACAAAGCAAACATCAAGCAACACAAGTATCAATCATTCATCAACAACAACATTCATCCTCAACGATCAGGTTAGAGGAAACAGTTCAATATGCAATTCAACCATTCAGTTTCAAAAGCGTTTGAACAAAAGAGAAGAAATCCAAAAATTATACAAGTTTAGAAGATATTGTTCGAGCAAAAAATGAAGAAGACAAAAAGTACACAACATATGTTCGGCAAAACAAAAATTATACTAAGGAGCAAATTCATAGTTGGGGGTGGACGGAAGTGAAATGTCGAACAAATCATGCTCAGCCCCCTCAGCAACAGCTCCTTCAGCAGGGTCAGGTCCAGTATGCTCGCCAGGAGGTACATTTTGCTCGGCCACAGAAGTTCCCCTTTGTTCGACCGGCACCTGATCGGGACCCGGACTCAGTTCGGAGAGTTTGATCAGTAACTTTAGCAATATTCACGTCCGAGCCGTCTTCCTCATCCAGGATAGGATCATCAACCTCGATCCCTTCAGGAAGAGTGGAGAAGTCACACAGATCGTTCAGGTCAGACATTGGAAGGTTACGATCTGGAGGATTGTCGATCAGGTACTGCTGGAAACTGGCTATGAGTGGGGCAGTTTGTTCGCCAGTGAGCGTATGTCGAGCAGACCGGATAGCATCAGCAAAGGCGCATATGTAGGAGAAGTTGGACATGGAATCAACATATTCTTCATTGTGCAGCCTTGAATTTTCGAGACCCAGAAAAGTGTTGGTCTCTTCAGCAATGATGAGTTATTGGCCGAGCACATTCCTCTCACTTTCCATGGCCTCGACGCCAGCTCGGAGTCTACGAAGCTCGACATTCATCTCCTCCTGAGCTCTCCGTATGCTGACCACCTCCTCCTGAGAATGATCCAGCTCCTCCTTTGCCTGGCGAGCATCCTCCTGAGCCTGGCGAGCATTTTCTTGAGCTTTGGTGGGCATCCTCACGAAAACTGGCGAACATCTGCTTGTGCCGAGGATACGTCTTGAGCAACCTCGGTTCATCCTAAGTTACATTCATTTCACCCACCTTTTCTTCGAAATTTCTGATCAGAGCCAAGTAGTTGGCATGAAGGTTGGCGGACTCAGCATAAACTTTCTCAAGGACGACCATAGATTGGCCCTGGAGTACCAAGCCGAGTTGCATGTTTTCCAGAGGTGTGGGACCCATAGTAGACTCTTCCAGCTCGGTAGTCCATGCTCGAACGGGAGTCTGGCATGCTTTTTGAACATGCTCGGGAATACCCGAGACCTTTGAACACTTTCGAAAGGTAAGTAGTTTTTCAAATTGGGCATCCAGGCCCAACCTGCTCAACCTACACATGCACCCGAGCAAATAAACATGTTATGCTTAATGTAATTAACCAAAAAAATAAAGTTTAACAAAGCGTACATGTTCGCATGGCCGGATCCCATCCCAAGATTGATTTATCCTCGGGGACGAAGCTCGGATTCGAAAGAGTCCATGATCGGGGTCCAAGGGAGGTGGAGAAGATGTGCAACCTCTATTTCAACAATTTATGAGACCGGACCGACCACGGAGGCGGCCATTCCGATCGCTTGGCGGTAGGGGTCCGAGTCACCTTCGACGGCACAAAGTGCTCATCCCGAGCCCTATTCTCTTAGCGCTTTCGTCGAGCTTGTTCAGCTTGGTCCCGCTTTCCCCCGCTTTCCATCCTATCTCTTTTGACGGAACTGTTTCGCTCGGCCCTTACTCGGCGAGCAGTAGTTCTTTTGGTCGGCTCGATTCCCCAGGGGCAACGCCAGATTTCGGCTCACCACCTTTCGCCTCTCCCGATTTGCTCGTTTGAGCTTCCATTCGGCTTGAATTTAGCGAGCTCTTGAGGTCTTTTTCTTGAGCCATCTCGGTATGTTGGACGTGCTCACGCCTTGATATGATGGGAAAGCTATAAGCAAAACAATTCATTATGTAAGAAAGGATAACAGCGAGCAAAATGGCACAAAACATATCCAAATGCAAAAAAGCAATCCTTACCAGTGGGGTTAACAGCTACAAGATGGTGAGGGGGCACAAACAAGCCTCCTTTCTTCCTCTGTTCAGCGGTATTCAGGGTCCTCACAGATCGTTCCGAGCGAGACTTGAGATCAATTTGCCAAACGCTGCTAAAATAGCCGTCGTTGGTCTCCTTGTCCGTCGCAGCTGGAATCCCTGAAATAAAGAGTAAGTTAAAATCAGTTCAAATTGAGGAACAAAAGACACAAAAGTACTTACTGCGTTAAACCCCAAAGTCAGTAGGGATGTCTAAACGAGCATTTGGTTCGCTTCCGGAAGCCGGACTCTTCCAATCGCCCCCAACGAACCAAAATTTCTCCTTCCAATCACTGATTTTGTTTGGCACGTCCTCGATGATTTTGCACTTGGCATTTGCTTGCATGAACAACCACCCATGTTCGCCCTTCGGATGAGTCAAATGCACCAATCGAGCAAGTTCAGCTACTGAGGAATAATATCTAGGCTTCATTTTGCCGAACAAAGTCAGGAAACTCATGATCATATGCCACCCATTCGGCTTAAGCTGCGTAATGGTGATATTCAATTCCACAAGCAAACGAGTGATAGCGGGATGGAGTGGAAACCTAAGGTCGGCTTCCATTGTGTCCAAATTCACAACGACACAACCCTCAGGGGGCTGGTCTGCTCGCTCATCAGGACCCGGTGCCCAGAAAAAGACATCTTTGGGGGTTTCGTAATTTCTATGCAGCTGAGCGAGCATATCTACATCAATAATGCTCGCTATTTTGCTCGTTGGGTACTCATTTTCAACCCTAATCCTATGAGGTTGCTCGGGCAAATCAAAACTATAACGAGCATTATACTCATTATATGTTGGACTATGAGGGACACCAACAGGTATATCAAGTTCAGAGTTTTGCTCGCCACCTATCCCTATGTTCGATTCAGTCACATTCACAGCCATCAAAATTTCCCCCCTCACAATATTATCATCTCTATTTACATCAACATTATCTACAGCCCTAGACCTAATTTGAGTTTGGGGCAAAGAATCCTCACCTAAATCATCTGAAAAATCACTACGGACCAAGTCCCTATCTAATTCATTTAGGGCTTCGTCGGAATCGGAGGAAAGAACGGCAAACAGCTGCCGAACTTGCCAACGAAACTCCGAACCCGAGACATTCGTCCCCGGTGCGTTAGCATCGCTACGGGGGATTCTATCAACAGAGGGGGAAGAGGAACTATGGTGGTCCGATTCTAGGGAAACAGAAGAGTTTGAGCAAGAAGCCATAATCGCAATGAGAGAGAGAATGCAATAAGTTACCTGAGTAAAATCTTTCGCCGGAATGATAAAGCCCTTGCCGGAAATTTTTAAACGCAAAAAAGATTGAAGGCAGAGACGAGAGAAGAGGAAAATGGATTAAGGCGGCGAAATGAGGTATTTATAAATACCGGATTCAATTTTGAAAATCTGGCACGGAATACGAAACGACGTCAACTAGGGCCCAATCAGATTTTAACAGCCGGGCCCCATGGTGAATACAAAGCGACCCGGCTGGGAGGTATTGTTGTGTTCGATATAATAATTCAGCATTAATCGAACACGTAAGAGAGACACGTGTAATATTTATTAAAATAATCATGCCCGATGGACAAGTGTGCTCGCCGACCGTCGACCAAACAAGTTTGTTCGACCAGCTCGCCACTTGCCAACCAAAGCAAACATACTCGCCACTCAGATCAGGAAAGGAGGAATCAAATGAGCTAAGTCAAGAGGACTCAGACCAAACTGAGGGCTCAGACAAGTCTGAGGCCACGAACAAGTCTGAGGACTCAGACAACCTAAATGCTCAGACTATCCTGAGGGGTCAGTATGCTCGCAACTCAGATATCCTGAAGACTCAGATAAATCTGAGGGTCAGTATGCTCGATGCTCAGACATCCTGAAGACTCAGACAAACCTGAGGGGTCAGTATGCTCGGTGCTCAGACATCCTGAGGGTTCAGATATCCTGAAGAGTCAGACAAACCTGAGGGGTCAGTATGCTCGGTACTCAGATATCCTGAAGACCCAAACATCCCGAAAGACCCAGACATCCTGAAGGCTCAGTATGCTCGAGAAGGACAGTATTCCAGCATAAAACTGACATGATTAAAGGGGCGAACAAAGCATGCAGCCGAGCAAAAGATTGATTTGGACGACCAAAAGAGTGTCATATAGACAAGCAAAAGCAAAGATCAATCTAGAAGACGGAGTTGGAAAGGTGGCAGCATCACAAGAGTTCTTGCATGGCTCGGAGTCTCCAGCTCATGCTTGCCAATCCAGCTCATGCTTGTCGAAGTGCTATAAATGGAAGAAAAAATAACAAGAGACAGGTTACGAAAAATTCCCCAGAAAGAGCTACGGTTCACAAAATACGTTCAGAAATTTCCCAGAGACGAAAGGTTCACAAAAATTCGAGAGATCATCCATGCACACAGAAACCCTAGCACTCATATACCAATTTTCCAAATCATCTTCATCAAAAGTGATTCATCTTCATGAGATGTATCAAAATATTGTACGAGTAAAACTCGCAATACCACATCCCTGGCTTGGTATGCCCCCAGAGTAGTCGTTTCTTGACGAACTGGGTCAACAAATTCATCTTATTTACAGTTTATTTTACACGTGCATATTTTGTTTGTGAGTTATTACCGAATTAGCCACATAATATTCTCCAGATAAAATGACTTGCGACAAGGGTTATTAATTGTAAGCCTATTTCAAGCTTTGATACTTGTTCTTCTTGTGTTTTTGGCAAACAAGTTAAATTACCTTTTCATTCTTCTTCTTCCTGCACGATATTACCATTTGATATTATACATAGTGATTTGTGGACCTCTCCTGTGTTAAGTTCTGTAGGGCATCAATACTATGTGTTTTTTCTTGATGATTTTAGTGATTTTTTGTGGACTTTTCCCATTGGTAAGAAGTCTCAAACTACTCAAATTTTTTCTGCATTTAGCACCTATATCCAAACTCAATTCCACATGTCGATCAAATATTTTCAATGTGACAATGGCAAAGAATTTGCAAACAGTGCATTTAAATTATTTTGTCAACAACGTGGTATTGATTTTTGGTTTTCATGCCCATACACTTCTTCCCAAAATGGAAAAGCCGAACGTAAAATTCGTGCCATTAATAATGTCATGCGTACCATTCTTGTCCACTCTTCTATGCCACCCCAATTCTGGCACCATGCCTTACAAATGGCCACCTACCTCCTTAACATTATTCCCCATAAAACCCTCCATAATCGTTCGCCAACCGAAGTCTTATATAATCAACTCCCTACCTATGAACATTTACGGGTTTTTGGTTGTTTATGTTACCCTCTATTCCCATCTCCATCTATCCACAAACTCCAAGCTCGTTCTACCCCCTGTGTGTTTTTGGGCTACCCACCCAACCATCGCGGTTACAAGTGTTATGATATCTCATCCAAGAGGATCATCATTTCCCGGAATGTCATGTTTGATGAGAGTCGATTTCCTTTCTCTGAAATTCAATCGCCGAACCCATCCCTCTACTCATTTCTGGACAGTCCTATCAATCCTCTTGTTCAGGATCATTTCGCATTTCCCAGAAACACTGCTTCTACCGTGCCTTCACATACCCCTCCTTCCTCTGACAGGGTACTCCCACAGGCTCCCACGACCAATCCCCATATGCATTCAATTTCTGGTACCTGCTCACCCATAGCCCATCTACCGCAATCCAGGCCTCCTGCACCGCCACCCGATCCATGCAAACTCGTAGCATGCATGGCATTGTCCGCCCTAAACGCCTATTCAACCTCACCTCTTCCACCACACCATCTCCTCTTCCCCGTAACCCAAAAGAAGCCTTGACCAACATGAATTGGAAATCCACCATGAACGATGAATATAATGCTCTACTTAAAAATAAGACGTGGGATTTAGTCCCCCGTCCAACTAATGTGAATGTCATTCGTTCTATGTGGATATTTCGTCATAAAAAGAATTATGACGGTTCTTTTGAGCGATACAAGGTTCATCTTGTAGGTGATGGCAGGGCTCAACAAGTTGGGGTAGATTGTGATGAAACTTTTAGTCCCGTTGTCAAACCAGCTACAATTCGGACAGTTCTTAGCATTGCTCTTTCTCATTCTTGGCCACTTCATCAATTAGATGTGAAGAATGCGTTCCTCCATGGCAATCTTAAAGACACTGTCTACATGCATCAACCTATGGGTTTTCGAGATGCTCGACATCCTGATTATGTTTGTTTGTTGAAGAAGTCATTATACGGTCTTAAGCAAGCCCCTCGTGCGTGGTGCCAACGATTTTGCAGATTTTGTTGCCTCCATTGGTTTCTCTCATAGCAAATCCGACCATTCATTATTCATCTACAAACAAGGACCCGACATGGCATATCTTCTTCTTTATGTCGATGACATCATTCTCACTACGTCATCCACGTCTCTTCGCGAGTCGATAATGTTGATGCTCGCTTTCGAATTTGCTATGAAGGACTTGGGACCCCTTCATTTCTTTCTCGGTGTTGCTGTCACCCGTACCACTCCGGTCTCTTTCTCAATCAGACTAAGTATGCGGAGGACATTCTTGAAAGAGCTGGAATGTCGAGTTGCAATCCATCTCATACTCCTGTAGACACACACACTAAGCTAAGTCATGATTTAGGTCCTCCTGTTGAAGACCCGACTCACTATCGAAGCTTGGCCGGTGCATTCTGATTATCTTCGTTTACCATACGATATTTCTTATGTCGTACAACAAGTTTATGCGCACATGCATGATCAGAGTTGCCCACATGAATGCCTTGAAGCGTGTGCCGTTACATAAAGGAACCATTGATCTTGGCTTGCGACTTTTCAAGTCCTCGGTCCTTGGACTTGTTTCATATCTTGATCTTGATTAGGGGAGGTTGCCGGACACCGACGCTCTACTTAGGGGTATTGTGTTTTTCTTAAGCGCCAACTTGTTATCCTGGTCATCGAAACGGCAGCCGACCCTCTCCCGTTCAAGTGCTGAAGCAGAATATCGAGGTGTAGCCAATGTTGTTTCTGAATCCTGCTGGTTACGAAACTTGCTTCTTGAGTTGCATTTTCCGATTCAAAAGGCAACTATTGTTTACTGCGACAATGTTAGTGATATCTATCTTACAGGAAATCCTGTTCAACATCAGTGAACTAAACATGTCGAAATGGATATACACTTCGTCCGCGAAAAAGTTGCTCAGGGTCATGTTCGGGTGCTACATGTTCACTCTCGACACCAAATTGCGGATATTTTTACCAAAGGACTTCCGCGGGTCCTCTTTGATGATTTCCGAGACAATCTCAACGTCCGGAAGCCTCCCGTTTCGACTGTGGGGGTGTGTTAGACTCCCTAATTATCTCCCTTAATTATAGCTTGTGATTATTGTAAATATATTCTTTCCTTAGTCTTTCCTGAATTTTAGATAGTTTGTTAGGAATGTATTGACTATATAATTTGTATATATTCTGCACGCAAGACTAGAAATCAACAAGGAACAATTTCCTACACGTGTGACAAAAAATGTTATTAATGTAGGAAGTTAAAAAACTTTTTCTTCTGGGAGAAACATAGATGATATTCTTTTTACTTCTAAAATGTTACGTTTTTTTCAGAAAAATGTTACTTCTATTTCTTTTGACTTCAGAGGGAACACATGGAAGTTTTTATGCATCAAATTGGACTTAATATGGTCAAAACAAAAGATACAAATGACAAATCGAATTAGGCTTAATATGGTCAAAACACAAAAAAAAAATTACAATGTGTCATTATTCCTTAAAAGGAACCAAAATCTCTGCATAATAAAAGTCATCAGAGAAGAAGAACCATTTGCAGGTAAGGTTCAGTTTGCCTTGTTGGATGGATGTGTATTAATTGAGACATTTCAGACTTTGAGAGTTGAGACCACTATTTTGTCACCAAACGCAGTGGGCTTCTTCAAATTGGGTGTACAACTGTCCCAACTCAGTTAATTTTCTTCAATTAGCGAATTGGATGCATCAAAACTTGTAACCATGTCGATTAAGAATTTGGATTTCAATTATACGATTTCATTGTAATAGGTGCACATATCAATTTGAGTATGAAATTCTAGATTGAATTTTTCTCTCAACAATAACTATAATCGAAAAAACAAACTGAACGATATAATTCTATATTTTGTTGATTAATGGATGTAATATTTAGTAGACTATTCACATGGGTGTCAGGGTGTGTAATAAACCGTTTGCTATTTCCCAAAATAAAATGGCTGAATTATTGATGGGATTTTCTGCAAGTATTTATGCAGGTAATAAAAACATTTTCCACGTGAAATTCGAGTTCGATAAACAATGATCTCGAAAAACAAATGTAGGGTTGATATTCACAAATGTTAGGTGCACATTTTTTGTAGTTTCTTTGCTTACAGCAACGTGCGGTATAAGATGACAGTGAAATGCGTGTCATCAAATACTGCCAATTTAACTGTAATCGTGTTGTTGCAATTACGCAACCAACAGTAATATCAACTTCGTTATCAATTCATCAATTATACATCTCCTAAAATCCAACATCATATTTAACTTTTTATAATTCCTGGTTATTCAAATAAAACAATAAAAGCTATAATTGAAACCAAAAGTATTGAATTGATAATAATCAAGTAATTTGTACGTGGGACAAAACCATGTATAATAATATCAAATGTCAACACCAAAGTCTGCAAATTACCTAATTTACAAACCAGTCCAGAGAATACAAGAATAAGATCCTTAGCCTTAGCTAAATGAATAAATAAAGAATCATCTACTAATAAGGATGATAGATTGTTCACTTGTTTGATCAATAAAAGCGAATCAAACTAAAGGTTCCCAGTATCAATAACCTAGCAGGGAACAAGAATACCACAAGCAAATGCATATGCTGTGATGCAACTAACCGACTAAACCGTTTCAACGACTCTTTACCCGTTTGAATTATGCCCGAGAAGTTCAACTGACCTTGGCCGGGAATGACAGGCCGACCAACGATTATACCAGCATTGACTCCGTTCGGAGAAACCAGCGGCCACCAAACTTTCCGTCTACGCTCCCTCTTGCCCTTTCTTATGCGACTAAGCTCTAATCGGATAACATTTCTAATGGATTTCAAATACGAATTCATATCATGGTCTCGTTGAATGCTTCCTCCCGAACCATAGGCGGAACGGTCGCTCAATATCTCAAGAGGGTGAGGCGAGTTGAGAAACAACGCCTGCGCGGCTTTGATCTGCTTCTCCGAATAGGGTTCCGGGCAGGTCAAGAGATAAAGACCGCTTCCGGAAGGAAGAAGATCGTGGCTTGGAGAGAATTTGTGATCTGGCTGAAGAATTAGAAGATCTCCTGTTGGAGTGTACAACAGCTTCTATCGAGAAAGACACAGAAAGGGAAACTCAATAAAATGTATCATGAAAGTTTATTGATTATACAGGTTGAGTAACACTATTATACACCAGAAGAACAGTGCAGCTGTACACAGTTAATATTTTTCATTGGAACCAACTAATGCATTTCAGTGAAACTAACTAATACTTTTTGTGGAAACAATTATACTTTTCAGTGAAAACAACTAAAACAAATATTTTTTAGTAAAACAACTAATATCGTTTGAAAATACACTTGAGTTGTACAGTGAACCAAGTGTATACAAGTTTTTCTACAATAGGTTTATATAGAAAATTGGTACCTGTTTATCAAGACATGGATGGTGGCGAAAATTCCCATTTACAGCTTTAAGGAACTCGGAAACATGGGTAGGGTAATTACACGAGAAAGCTCGGGGAACAATGTCTCTGTGCATTGCAATCGACTGGACATGATTCCGAGGCAACCCTAGATTGCGGAGCAGGCGATCCCCTCCACACATAATTGACGGTGAACCAAAAGTTATAACGGGAAGTAAAGAAGAACGAGGTGCTTCGCCTCTTATGAGCAACATGAGATTTATGAGTAACGATAAGCTTCCACCAAGAGAGTGCCCTGTGAAACGAAATATGGCTCGATTGCCATGAGATTTTAGGTGCTCATGAATTTCTGGCAACATCTGCTCATAAATCCCTTTTGCAGCCTCGTATATACCTCTGTGCACAAGAACATCCAGCCCCTAAAGAGATAAGATGCATCAGATCTTAATCATGAAACTTTCTGAATTGTATCCCAAGAAACCAACATAAATTTAGCAAAAAGTCATCTATAATATGCAAAAAAATTGCAAGATTGATAAATTCGTTAAATACCTCAAATTGAATGGGTTCAAACAATAGATTAGCTTGCCATGAAGCCAGAGACTCCGATCCCTGTAAATAACGCATTTTAGAACTATTTCCAACTCAATGAATTATATCAAATTAAGCATATACAAATCAGGCATAAATCTGCAACTCTAAGAACGAAATCAAAGAATCTTGTGGCGTTCTGATCGTCTTACCTGTATGACAAAGAATCTTGTGGCGTTCTGATCGTCATCACAGACGAACCACTCACACGGTGAAGAACTCAGTGATTTCAGATCATCAGCAACAGCCTGTTTGACACTTTCCTTTGCAGCAACAACAGCAGTCATCGAGTCGGTGACAATTAAAGAGGCTGCTGCATCTTGATTTGTCGTATCAATCTCGTTTTTCCCTCCTCCCTTCACTTCTTCAGGCAAATTCTCGCTCTGTGTTGATTTGGAGGGTTTAAAGCGGAGAATGCTTCTCGTGTGAGAATGCAAATAGGAAGCAGCTGAAGCAGCAATTTGATAAGTTGCAGAAGCACTTAATCGGTTTCCATCAACCTTCAGCTCAACTCCCTCCACCTGCTCTGCTTCAACAGCTTCTGTCTTCACTTCTTTTCGTCCCTCTTCAGCTGATACCTTCTCTTTCTCGACCTTTAATGCCTGTTCTTTCTTCTCGAGAGATGAAGTTACAAATCTTAGTCCGTGGTTTCTCAGAAGATTCCCTGGCTGTAACACAGTTTTACAGTAACCAATCAGCGGAGATTTTACCAATCTGAAACATCATTTTTTTCGTTTGTTCACACAGAAACTCAGCATAATCAAGTACACAACTCAAGTTACGATTTAAAAACTCCACCAATTCCTTCATAATAAGCGAAAATAACCAACGAAAACACCATCCATATCTACACCAGATCAAACTGGAGCAAAGGTTAATATTTCGAAATAATCACAGATTTGATTAGGAATTCAACACAAAGTTCCAATGTTTTCAAAAACCCCACAATCAAACAGTCGCTGTTTCTAAATCCTGAAATAATCTAAAAAGTAGAAATGAGTAACAAAAAATCATAGTAATACAAGTAGATCATCCTAAAAGGGTTTAAGCAAAAGCGTACCTTAATCAGGGGAATTGAATAAGCCAAGCTCCCCAAATAAGACATCTTAGCGTATAATCTAGATTCAGCCAAAGGCACCTTTCGAAGTAATTTCGAAAACGATTCTCGATCGAATTCAATTTTCTCGTCATCGTCATCATAATCAACCGCACACGAATCACATTCTCCGTTCTCTTCACCATCGCTTTCCAAATCTAGCCCCAAATATTCCATCGGATCAACATCCTTTTCCTCCCCTTTCCAGAGAGATTTCACGTGCATAATCTTAAACACCCAATTCTCACTCCGCCCTTCCTCCTCCCTCCTCTCCTTAACGTCCTCCTTTTCCTCCACCAAAACGGCGTCGTCCACAGAGATCGCCGGTTCGTACCGGTTTTTACCACCGGGCCACAGAGATCTGAGCGGACTCCGTAAAGTGAAACCCCAGGGCAAATTCCTCGGCTGCGCCGCCGACACCGACGGCTTCTCACTCAATCGGAGCTCCCCATTCCCTGCGGCGGCCGCGATCGGCGGTGCCAGCATACTGTGAATCCCTGCCTTAAAGCACAGAGCATCCATTGCAGAGAAAAATAAATAAATTAATTAATTTCTCCTTGTGTAATTCTCAATCAAACTCCTACTCCGTATATACGATTGTGTGTGTATATTGTACGCATACACATGCGTATATGTAGCTTTCTGAATTAGAGAAGTTGAGGTAGGTGCAGATTTATAGCGTGACCCACAATCTTTTAATTTTTTTGAGTTTTTCTTCTTAGGTTCAGGAAAACTGCTTCAAGTAGGAGGGAGAGAGATTTATTTCTTCTTCTTTTTATTTTTTTATATATTTTTTAAATTTGTTTCGGGAAAAATATCAGGTGACCAAACTCTACTTCTTCAAATGAAGTAATGAACAAACGATTTTTTGGTGACAGCTAAAAAGTAAAAACTCCTACTTTCGTGGAAATTGTTACCAAACGACGTCGTGCGCCTCATTGCTTCCTGGGTATTTCAAATTTGAAGATTATTTTAATTTTATGCGGCATTCTTGAATTAAAAAAAAATGTGAGAGGAAAATATACTTTTATATACAAACTGGTAGTCCATACGGATTTATTTTTAAATTGTAGTACTAGATTAGTTTACAAAAATATATTAATTGATTTACTAATTATTTATTAAATATTATTAATTGTGCACTAATTGCATGGACAACTGATGCACTCAAATATTACAACTGATGCACTCAAATATTACTTTGATTGAAATATGTCACCAGTTTTAAGTTTTAAGTGATATGTGGATCTAAAATATATGCATCATGTGCAAATTCGTCCACAGACTATTGTGGCGGAGGTTGGACTTTGCAATTTCACATCTCCATTTATTTTGAGACTCATAAAGATTTTGAAATCATATTAATTATGTTATATTTTATCACCTGCCTATCTTTTTTTTTTTTTTTTATCATCATACCATATAAAATTCTAAAAAAATACATATTTTAACAATGACAAATTCTCATGTATAATTGGTGCACGGATCTAAGATTTGTGCACTCGCCCCAACCTTACTCATTTATCCACATAATATGTCTAATATATTCAATGAGTCAAGTATTTTTTTTAAATGAGTTACTCTGTTGCATGAGTGCACGGTGCACTTGAGTGCTCAAGAGACCCACTTTTTAACAATTCATAAGAGCATCCACAATGGATGGATGAATTTTCATCCATCCATCCACTCTCTCTCCTCCATATCATCTACTTTTAAATACTTAACTTTTTAAACAAACTTTCACAATGGTTCATTTAATCATACATCCATCCATTCACTATTTATGGATCACACCATGACTTCATCCTACTTTATGCATATTATAATTATTAAGAATTATATTATTTTTTAATATTGATATTATTAATCAAAATATTAAAATAAGATAGTAATTAATTATAAAATAATTCCAAGTAAACAAAATTGAGAAAATCTAAGTAGAATATTAAATTAAACATTTAGATTACTTGAAAGTTAGGAAACACAATATTCAATTAAAACATTACAATGAATTAAAACATTCAATTGTTAAAAAGTTTCAATTCACATGCATATTTGAAATTAATCCAAATTTTAAATATAAAAAATTTATAAGTTTACATATATTAAAAAAAACATAAATAAAAATAAAAAATGAAAAAATACTCTCTTATGTCATCACATTTTCTTTTTTGCAAAAAATACACTTTCTCTCTCCATCTATTCCATTGGATGGATGACACTCTCTCTCCAATCCAATGAAGACTCACAATAGTGTTAAACACCAATTTTCATCCATCCAATGGTTAAACACCCATTGGATGGTACATTGTGGATGCTCTAAGAATTTTAATATTCTAGAACTTTAAAGTATGGAATATTCACCACCTTTTATAATTTCAAAATGAAAATACCCATGAAATTTAAGTTATTTTAAAAATTAAAGATCATAATTCGCGAGGTGGAACCTAAATAATTTGTAAAGGTATGACATTAAAGAAACTAACCAAGTTAGTTATGTAATTAAGGCTTAACTTATTCATCAAGGTAGAAGAAATTATTATAATTATTATGTTAGAAAACTATTGTAATTGATTGTCTTTAAAAAAAAAAACTCTCAGCCTAAGTTGCACATAAATCACTAAATTATTTTTTGTTGCATTAAATTGTAATTATATTGTAATTTTTTCGTACAAAATTCTGAACTAGTTTTTCTAATCAAATTTCTCCCGATTTTAATATGTGTGTTGCACGTGATTTTTTTAAAATGACATTTACATTAAATATTGTATACTAAGCACAGATTATTTCTTCCTCACACGTTTTGCAATTGATTCGCGAGCCTAAGTGCCCGTTTGGCTAATCTTATTTTAAACATCTTATAAGCTATAACAACTTATAAGATGTTTTAAGAGCTTATAAGATGTAATTTTTAAGTAGTTTATAAGTTGTTAAAGTGTTTGGCTAATACAACTTATAAGTTCTTTAATAATTTTTTATTTTTTTTAATATAAATTTTTTTATATAAATTTTTTTTTCGATAAATTTTTTTTTCTGAATTTTTTTTTCTGATTTTATTTTTACGAAACTAATTTTCGAATTTTTTTTCAGAAAATAAATATTTTTTTCAAAAAATAAAAATTTCCAGAAAATTATTTTTTTTCGAATTTTTTTCCAGAAATTTTTTTTTTTTCGAAATTTTTTTATCCGGAATTTTTTTTTCCAGAATTTTTTTTTTCCAAATTTTCCCAAAAAATAATTTTTTTTTCAAAAATATATTTTCCCAGAAATTTTTTTTCCGAAATTTTTTTCCAGACTTTTTTTTTTTTTTTTTTTTGCAATAACAAAAAAACGGTCCGGGTTGGATTGAATTCGGACTAGGTTTGGGCCGGGATGGGTTGAAATAGGATATAACTTATATAATTTTTGTAAAATAAGTTGGGATATCCTAACTTATTTTTTTGGAGCTTGTAAGCTCTAAAGAGCTTATTTTTAGATCTTATAAGATGTTAGACATATTATTTTACCAAACAAAATTAATAAACTTATAAGCTCCTAAATAACTTATAAAATGTTTTAAATAGCTTATAAGTTGTGCCAAACACCCTCTAAGACTTATAATTGAGTTCTTTTTGTCTTTTTTTGAACCCCAAAAATTGCAAATTATGAAGAAAGAGTTCACGAATCAGTTACAGAATGGGTGGGGTTCATGGGGAGAAATAAATCGCACCTTCTTAAACCATGTGTCACACACATGTAAAAAATTAGAAGAAGTTTGACCTGAAAAATTAGAGCTTAATGATTTGTGTGTAAAAAATAAACAATATGACAAAGTCTAGTATAAAAATTTTCATACATGAAAAAACTTTAATTTACAATCAAATTCTGTAATTGGTGAAGGTAAGACAAAATTGAGTGGTTCATGGTTTAGTCAGCCCAAGTGATTCATGGTTCACCCGGCCCGAATATGTCATAATTTAGGGTTCATTATTTAGTATTTAAGTGTATATGGTTGATTTAGGACAATTTTATAGATTTTCATACATGAAAATTTTCACACTAGACATACCATAACAATTTATATAATTTGGTAAAAAGAATAATATTTCGCTGCTCATAAGGCTTCGGTGATAGTTTATTAAATTTAGTGCAATTTGATCTGCAATTAATTTAGCTAAGCAACTGTATACTAGAGGTTACACAAAATTATTAATTTACGCATGCCCAGATATCAAAATTAAGGCAAAGTATAATGTGAACAAGTTTTACAGTGAAACTGGTTAAGAAGTGTGACTTTTATTAATAAAGAGTGTAGGTCCCGAGCGGGTATATGGTGAAGTCAGGTGGGGAGGGTGAATAGACTTAAAAAACTTTTTCGTCTTGGATCGGTGTGTGAGCGGATAGCGATCAAAGTCTTGAAGTGAATCGATTTAGTCACGATAACCAACTTCTTTTGAGCGCCGGAAAAGCGGTCGTTCGGTAACTATCAGATTAACTGATGTGTGCGGAAGCTTTAAGTTTTACCCGTGTGAAAAACCAGTTTGTATAAATCAGATTCAAGTTTTATCTTTTTAATCGGATGCCGAAATATCGGTCGTCGGATCGGATCGAAGCTTGGTGCTTTATCGATCTTAACTTAGAATATGTATCGCTTTAAGATTATGCGATGTGAGAGCGATTAATCAAAGCATTAAAAAGGCACACAAGATTTATAGTGGTTGGACAAACCCGGTCCCTCGTCCCTCTTCCCTTTTCAAGGGGCACCAACTTAACCGAGCTTAACAATTTGGACTTAGTTTAGTGTGTTAGTCAACCGAGACACCAACAGATGTTTTAAGAGTTCTCACTCAACCGATCGAAATCGATACTAGAAACCCTAGTCGAAATCTTCTTAAACAACTTATCTAACTTGGGGGTTTGGGTAAGATTGTTGAGGTTCAACTATGAAATCTTTCGCTAGCGTACAAAGCGACTGATAGCTAGATGAAAAGATTTCTTGCTAAGAACTTATGGGATGAACACAATATAAAATAAGCTTGTTGTTGTGTTCTTCGATGCGGAAATCGACTATAGTTTGAGCCATTGATTATGTTGTTTGTCGAAGCATTTCCGTGTATCACTCGAAGTGTGATCCCATATTTATAGACCTTGAGATCAAAGAGGCGTTGGAAAGCAATTTGAATCTCGGGCTATTTTAAATGAACTTGCGGGCTTGATGTGGCGTCTTGAGGAGCGGCATGGTGAAAAAGCGTGAATGTATATTTTATAGCCGTTTGAGAGAGCAACATCGAATCCATGATATCGGCTCTGTTCATCGTGTTTCTTCCTTATTGGATGGAAGCCTTGCTGCGGTGTTGTTCCTCCAACTAAGGTTGGTATTCATCTTGTTGGATCGCGGGGCGTATGTTAAGATGAAACATCGATTTTTCATCTTATGGTGATCGTCGATCTGGCCAATCGATCCACGATGGAGTCTTCTGGCGCTGTTGACTTAGCTTCATTTGGTGACTCGGTGATGTAGGTCTTACGATACGATCTTACGGAAGTCATCGATCTTGAGTATTCTAAGTTTGAGCTTCATGACTTCCATTTGAGTTATCGACAAGATCGATTCGATCGATCTTAGATTACGGTTTAGCATTACGCCTGTGGGATATCGAACTTTCTTACGATTCTTGGATCGACCTATACATATTGAGTTCCCCCTCAATATGTGACCTATTTATTACATCGGTTTTTCTATACAATCATTATCAAATTTGGTCTCTATAGCGATAATGTAAACATCGATCATTAACTTGAGTCCATTTGGTCTCCTATTACATGTGTTTTTGGAACTTTCATCAACACTATAAATTTCCCAACAATTTCCCCTTTTTGATGAAACCAAAACACTTGAGAAACCAAACAGTTGATAAGTATAGAAACGGTTAAAAAAGCAAATGTCGGAAAACAAAGAGATTTTGTCTTGGGATCGAAAAATAAACTTTTCATTAGATATGTTGATTACATGTTACATCGAGAAAAGTTGAATTTAAAAGCGGTGATCCTAGGCGTCTTACGAATCTTCACTCCTTGGGCTTGTATCATACGGCATTTCTCTTTTGGTCTTGTGGAGCGTTGAAAATCGATAGAGTTTCCATTTGACATCGGTTATGCGCACTTGATCGAGTTATATGCGATTTGCTCAAGATGTCAAAGTAGAATCTCTCAAATGCCATTCTGTCAAATGAGCCATCGCCTTCTTTGAGTATACTAACGGATCATACTCTTGGCGAGATATCTTTACATTTATAAGCTTGGCTTCATTTTCCGGATACTTGAGAAAATGCGGATATTTATTACGTAACGGTTGAGGAACTCATCATCTGGTGATTCTTCTTTTGGAACAAGATCGAGGACAAAGGCATCAGAAGCCATTCTTACGATCTTATTCCATTCCTCAAACCTCTTGGCGTGTGCGGCGGTTTTTGGTATGATCTAAATCGACTCTTGGGCTGGCCCGAGGTTAAGTGCGATTTTCGGTCAATCCTTTCTTAGCCCTTGATTTGAACCTGTTTCAACCCTTACCTTGTGCCGTTTTTCTATCCTTCTTTCTTCTACCCGATTAAATACGCTCTTTTGGACAATTTCTGACTAGCTCCTTATCGGCTGTATCGATTCATTTGTCTTTACGGTGACTTTCTGATGCGATGGCTTGGTCGATTTTGATGTCGGCACCCTTGGCGACCTTTCTTGCAATTGAGCTTTGTCCATGGGCCTTATCTTTCGATGTGTCGGTTGGTTTCTCGAGATCCTTCCCCTTTTTGGTTTGATCAAAAAGCGCATTGAGTGGGAAGTCGAGAGACCCAAAGTTATTGACAATGCTGATTTAGATCATTAGCGAGATAAACACGAAGTTTGGTTGTTAGATTACGAGCGGTTATGTCGGCTCTTTCTTGGCGATTTCCATTGTAGCGAAGAGAGTGTCAAATCATTTTATCAAATTTCTCTTACGATAACTTCGAGCCTTTTCTCGATTGGCGTCGAGAAAAAGAAGATTGATTTTGATCCCATTTGACTTGTCATCAAGCGATTTTGTAAGCTCGGCGAGATATGGTGGTCATGGATTGGGGAACCGATCTCTGATTGCCGATTTGTTTGAGGCGATTTGTCTACGATCGATTAGCACTCCTCAATCTCTTCTTTTCGGGAGATCTTTGAGACAAGATCCGATCTCGAGAAGTTGATCGATGGTGATTTGAGATGTAGGAATTGGATCCATCACTTGATCGAGGTTTCGGTTGTTTGTGCCTCGGTGGTTGGTCGTGGCTGCGGCACCAGTTCCACTTTCATCGGCGACTCGGCATTCACCATTTCGGCGTGCGTTTACGGAGCTTCTTGGCGATCTCGGCTTCTCTTCTTCGGCAATTCCAACTTCGCGTGGATCGAGCTTTCCGCAGTTTATCGGATATGAGCTCGTTTGGTGATCCCACTTTGGCGAGACTTCCCATATCGAAGTCAAAATCTGCGAACTCATCCGCACCACCCATCTGTTCAACAAGTAAGATAAGATCGAGAAGCTTTTTAATCGAGATCTCTCGGTGAGGATCTCCATGACTTCTTCTCGATAGCGGGATGGGCGACCCGGTTGTGGATCACGTCTCATCAATCTCTCGTTCAATTCTTAGTCGACCATTTTTCGGTGATGGTCTTTGTTGATCTGGATCTGGGGAATTATCTGTCGGATTACATTGGATGAGATGTGGAAGCTTACGGTTGTGCTTGAGTCGGCGGAAGTTGTCGATTGGTTCGACTGCGATTGGTTCTTTTTGTAGTGGCGGTTAATATCTGGTTCGGAGTTCATGGCGGATGAACTAGCGGTAGAGACATGCTTTCGGCGACCTTTAGTCTACGGCGGTGAATCGGCTTGAGGTTGAGGAGAAGTAGATTTATCGGCTTGTGCTTCTACCTCGGATCGTTTGGCGAGCCCTCGGGTTGAAAGCTTGCTGTCGATTTGTTCTTTGTTGCGCCTTATTTGTTACTTTTTTTCTTCTTCGACTCGTCTTCTAGTGCTAGAAGTCGGGGTAGGTTCTTTGCTTTCTTTGGCCTCTTCTCTGAGCCTTCACGTTTTCGTTTTCTTTTTACGTGGAGCATTTGGGTGTGGATGGGCGGCTTCTTTGCTCTTTCCTTTCTTGTTTTTGTTGGAGTGGGCTCCTTGTCATCGTCTGGTGGCCCATATATAAGCGAAGTTGATGAAGGAAGGCATTGTAGGACTTGGTCCATTACGATTCCATTCGGCGCTTGGCGGTTTGTCTTTCAATATAAGCGCAACCTTGTTGAGATTCTTGACTCTCTTTTTTGAAAGACTGCTGGATTCATTGACTCCAAATTTTTTTCGTGTTCTTGGAGCAAGATGGCTTCGAGGAAGCCGTGCCAATTGATGTTACGAGCCCCATCAATTATTCTTTGCCATCTTTGTACATTTTGGTGATGTGAGAGCATCTGGGCTAAATGAGATTCCCATGATCGTTCTTGACGGAGAATGTCAAACAATGATCTGTACTTTCTTTTGAGCATTGGCACGATGAATCCATTTGTCGATGTTTATCTGCCTCTCTTAAGAGCTCCTCTACGATTTCTTCATCCTCATTCTCCTGTAGTGTGCGGGAGAGATTCGCCCTTTTGGCAAGGTGAGCAGGGCAGTGATGTGCGCATTTGTCGATCGATTTCTTCTCCGATTGTTGGCGACATCGGTTAAATCTCACGGTTTTTCTGTATCCACACTCAAATTTCGCAAGAATTGAAGTGCTTCATCTTTGCATCTTTGGATTGCGGTGGCGAGCAATATGTTTCGATCCGGCCTTCTTGAATTTGTTCCACCTCCATGGATTCGAGAATCCTCGGTGGTTCCAAAGCCCGAACGAACTTATCCTCAAAGATCTTCGTTGCGGTTCGCATAATTGCACATGATCTTTCCAAGTCCATGAGTGGCCATCTCTGGTGAGATAGACTCATTAAATTTGTGCATAATCAATATCAATATCATTCCGCGGAAAACAAAAGGCAATGAAGCATAAATTCGAAAAACAACTTTTGAAAACAATGTTTTTAACGGAAAGAAAGATTCATCATTAAGCTTTAAAAGAAAATATTACGATTCAAATTTTTGAGAGAAGATTTTGAACTCTAAGAAATCGTTTTGAAAGCGTAGAAAATTTGAAGTTTTTGATTGAAAGTAATGCAAGTTTGTGAAAGCGAAAAACTACGGTAAGGTTTGATGAATCTTATATAGAGGCGGAGGGTACAATAAGACAAGATTTTGAAGATCAATCGTTTTGAAAAGATTATGCGCTCAGATTTAGCGGTTTTGATCGTAGGGTCGGAAGCATGCGTACACAAAACTTTTGGATTTAAAAGCACGATCAAGTAGCGGTTAATACATGTACCCCCGTCGCATTAAATGATTTGCGAGTACCGTCACAAGGATAGTGGAGTGCGGTAAAGGCAAATAATATCGATACGATCAGATAAATAAGTAAAGAACAAGAAAGGAGATCGTACAGACGGTTGGTGATGTTATGTCGGTCAATATTACTTGTCAATGTTGATTCCACTTGTTGATCTTAATCATTACACTAAGCCTTAAGAAATTTCCCAATGATCCTTTCAAGTGATCTTCTCGGTTGCATCGATTTGTTGAAACTTGAGCTTAGGTGATCTTTCTTGAATCGTCGATTTCCTTTTGATCCTCCTTGATGGGTTGAAGTTCCCCCTTCAAGCGATATTTTTTTATAGGCGATATATCGATTTATTGGAGTTTCAAGCTCGTGAGATCTCTCATCTCGATCATGCTTTCGTAAGTAATCGATTTTGGTTGACCTCATCGATTCTTTTGATTAAGCCAATTCTTGGGATAAGTGTTACCGCCAAAACTTAGTCAGAGTAGTAGCTTCTATTCCCTAAGTAGGCGTGATTGACATGCGTAAATATAAATGCGAATCTCTCGATATGTCAATCAAGTAGTAAATTTATCAATTATCGGTCGGCGTGATTTCTATTTGTCCTTTTTGATGCAAATTTCTCGGATAGGCTTCTTGAAATGGAAATTGCATTTGCATCCTTGCTTGGCCTCTATAAATTGGACCAATGTTTTACACAACTTCACCCATTCACCATACTTATCTTCTTTGTAAGAATCATGTATCTTGGTGAACCCTTGTTTCGGTGAGACTTAGGCAAACACTTTTACACCCTTTTATATGATTTCATCTTCTCAAATCAACCCATTGCATCCCTTATTCTTTGTTTTCTTCATCATCTTTGATTTCACATACGATTCTTTGCAAAGCTTCTCTACCACCGGCGGGCGGATCTGCTTTTTTAGCCCGAGAAGACACTTCTCCTAACCGTATGCACCTTGTGTGTCTATCACGGATGATGTAACGGAACCATCGGACTTAGTGCGGTATAAAATATCGACACATGTGCCCATGAGATCGATGACCAACTCTTTGGCTGCGTGCTCCATTCAACATTTGGAGAGCCCTACTACTCCTCCTTTTTAGGGCTCGGGCTTAAGAATCTATCAAGGCCTCTGTCGCTCGGTTTTCTTGATCTTGAACTTTTTGCGACCGCCTTGGGATTACATGTTTTAAAAGCCTCTCTCACCCCCTTGTTAAGTGGGGGAAAATGAGAGTTTAAAATCTCTCTCTTTCCTTCCTTACGGGGGTTAGGATGAGGGTTTAGGTTTTTCTAGGTTTAGGATTTTGGTTAACATTTATGTCTTGACCTCGGGTCTTCTTGTACTTGTAACTTCGTAATGTAACCTCACCTTCGGGTTTTATCAATGAAAAGTTACATTATTTCATCGTTGTGTAAATTCACCTTTCTTATCGATTGTTTAGCTCTTAATCTCGAATCTTGCTTGTTGAATATCAATTAAAAGCGAATCACAAAGAAATACTATAACCAAATTGATTTAATCGGATAATCCTTTAAACCGAGCATTTTCCTTCAATTTGATAAACCTTGAATCGATCGGTTCCTTTAAAGCGATAGACTTTTAAATCGATAAACTAAAATCGATCGATTCCTTTGGATCGGTAGCGTGTAAGTCGATCTATTTTTGCTTATCGATCTCTTGAGATCGGTTAAGATACCAAACTCAATTTGATTTCTCTCGATCTGGTTAGTCTCTTAACCCCGCTAGTTCGGAGAACATTCCATCAAACATTTTTCGGTGACATTTCTCCAAGATCTAGAAGTCCTAGCTCATTGCATAAATCTCGAATCGATCTCGACTAGTGGCTTGGTTAGAATATCGTATACGTATATCGGTATGAATCTTTTCCATTCGATATTCTTCTTTTCAACGTGATCTCTTATGAAGTGGTGTCGACATCTACATGCTTGCATCTTGTATGTAGAAGCTGGATTACGAGTGATTGCAATAGCACTATTATTGTCCTGAGAATATAGAGTGCGTTCTTAGCTACAATGTTGTAATCCCTCATTTCTTGGGATCGAGCGAGGCGATTGGGAACAACGACTTCTGCGACCATATATATACGCCCGGTTGTTGATGTGCATGAATCGATGTACGCTTCTTTTGAAAACCACGAGATCGGTTTACTTCCTAAGGCGACATGTTCACGAGGTTGATTTTACGTCGATCTTGCAACCTCCATAATCGAATCGAGAATACCCACTAAGCTCTAGATTATCATCGATGGGTAAAATAAACCAAGGTTTATTGTTCCTTGAGATATAAAATCGCTTAGGCTGCTTCTAGGTGGTGATCATTGGATTTGCACGAAATCGCACATACACCCCTCTGCGAAAGTGATATACGGTCTATTTGGCGGTCGGTATAATAAAGATCAATGAGAGCCCTATATTCGCCGATTTGTTTTCGACCGGCCTCATACGGATCCATCTTGAATCCGGTCATCATAGGAATTTTGGCTTCCTTACTATTTTGAATTCCAAACTTAGCCAAAAGATTCTAGTGTACTTTGCTTGGCGAGATGAATATCCGCCGAACTTTGTTTAACTTGGAGACCAAGAAAGTAATTCATCGACCCATCATGGACATCTCGAATTTCCCTTGCATCGGTTCTTTGAATCTTTCACATAGGCTCTTGTTAGGAGATCCGAAGATGATGTAAATCCACGTAAATCGAACCATCGAATATCTTCTCCATCTTCTATTACGAATAAGGTTACGTCCTTGTTCCTTTAGTGAACCCACTTTTCGATCAAGAAGCGAGAGAGTGTATCATACCGGGCTCATGAACTGTTTGAACCATAAAGAGCTTTTCTAAAGCGATACACTTGGTTGCCCTTTTCAAAGCACGGAGGTTGTTCGACATAAACTTCCTCCGCTAGTACCCGGTTTAAGAAAGCACTCTTTCGTCCATCGATACCTGATGAACCCCTCGTGGGAAGCATAAGCGAAGCTTGACCCGAAATGGCTTCAAAGGCGGGCCGGTGCAAAAGGTCTCATCGTAATCAATTTCTTCCGATTGTGAATACCCCTTAGCAACAAGTCTTGCCTTATTTACGGTGATAACATTTTTCTCATCTCTCTTGTTCTTGAAGATCCATTTCGTGTCAATTCGTCTTGATGACACAGTGCATCTACTAGTTCCCATACTTCATTTCTCTCGGGCATTTTCGGCTCCTCGCATGGCTAGAATCCGATTTTGCGTCTTGTAATGCTTCCTCGATTGTAGTTGGTTCCTTCATAGGCGGATAATGACAATACATGGCACTTTTCACCAATCGATGTCTAGTTTTAATTTTATCAGACGGGTCTCCAATTATCGGATCGGTTGGATATTTGGTTATCCAGTCATACATTACGATTTGCGTCGGTTTTGAGAACATCGTCCGTTTACGATAAAATCTTATTACTAGTGATTGGGAGTGGTGCGGGGTTATAGTCCACTTGATAAGAACAAGTCTCGGTGATGTTGGAATCATCATGTGGCGATGTCGTTACGTGAGAACCAGTTCCCCACGAACCGGATGGTTCGATTCTTCTTATCTCGGTGAATCGGCTTTTTTCATCGGCGGTTGTTCGTACCTTAGGATCGATTGATCGGTGAATCACTAGATCTGGAATGTAAATTGAATCTGATTTACGATCCTTTTTCCTTGATCGTTAGGTGATCCATTTTTCGAATATCGAGGTTACGGTAGATCGGTACTTCTTGTTACGAAGGCGATTTCTCTTGATCGGAAGATGCTTCATCAAAGGCTACATGGGGTGTTTCTTCCACAACTAGGGTTCGTTTTGTTGTAGACCACGAAGGCTTTGCTAGATGAGAATATCCTAGAAATATACCCTCATCGGACTTGGCCTCAAAAGTCTTCAGCCCGACTTTTCCCATTGTTGTGTATGAAACACTTGCACCCAAAAAACATGGAAGTAAGAAACACGAGGTTTTACGCCCTTCCACAGTTCATAAGGGTGTTTTGTAGTGAGCCTTAGTCGGGAGACATCATTACTGCGTATGGCATGCGGTGTTGATTATACGCTTGAAAGCGGTTTGGTATCGCATGTTAATTCTAACATTGTTCGGCGAACTTCTTTGAGAGTTCTGTTTCTCCGTTAAATTTACTCCATTTCATTGTGGCGTCCTCGCGGTGATGTTTCATCTTTGTATACCAAACTTAGAGCAAAAATCAGTTATAAAAGAGTTCGAAATTGCGTACCTTTATCGATCGATTTTTACTCTTTGACACCACCCTTCTCATTTTGTAATCTTCTTAGCATTTCGGGTATCTTGGTTGTCGTCTCATTCTTCTTATGTAAGAATATAACCGGGTAAACTTGGAGTAGTCATCCACGATTACGAGTGTATTTCGTCCGTTGAGGAGTTGGTGTATGCTGGTCCAAACAGATCCATATGAAGCGGTGCGATTACTCTGCTTTGGATCTTTGGTCCGGAAATTCCTTTGAATGAAGCTTTGACTAGTTTTCCCTTCCGACATGCGATACATATCCGATCCTTTGAGAACACTTCATTGGAAGTCCTTCCACTAGAGACATCCTAGCTATCTTATTAAGAGTTTTAAAGTTAGGATGGCTCATTCTTTTGTGCGAGCCAAGCTGCTACTTTTGGAACTCTTAACAATCGAGCCGCGCATTTCTTGGACAACCTATTCAATCGGTTTGTGTAGATCGTCCCTTTTCTTGAACGATTAGCAATATCTGTTGGTATTTCGATTCTTGATAGTGCATTGATCGATCGAGAACTCAACTTGAATCCGTTGTCATGAAATTGTAATACCGATAATAGGTTGTGCCGGACAACCGACAAAGCGAGACTCGGTTACTTGTACATCATCATTCTCTAAGGTTAGAACCCTTTGGTATAACCAAAGTTATCATCACCGAAAAGAGTACACGCGGGCCTTTACATTTCTATGTAGGCGAGGAGATGTTTGCTTCGGTCATGTGCCTTGAGCATCCACTATCGATGTACCCGGATAGTTGCTTGCACACCTCCTTTGTTTGGCGGACCCACGCGAACCTGCAATCGGATCGGGCTTTAGGTACCCCTTTCGGATTGGGTCACGAGGGGTTAGGTTTGGATTCGGGATCCATACAAGCGAGCACTTCTATTGTGATCGGTCGGATCGGAAGGCTGATTTTCTCCCATACACATCAACATAATCATACTTATCCTCATATCTTTTCGATTTGTATGATTACTTGTGTGAACCTTGGATGACTTAGAAGACTTATGATTTAACTTTTCGGTTTGTCTTCTTTTTATCGATGTGGTTAGTCGTGACCCTAAATTTCGACTATAGGGGTAGAGTACATTGCTACCATCAAAAGATTCATATCCTTTTAGCATAGATGGTTTTAATGATTTTTTCTGAAGCATGCTTATTAGGCGGTGACCTTATTTGGGTCTCAGATTAGACTTCCTTTTTGTAGGTTGTCTTTTACGATTTCGATCTGTTGATCGGGTTGAGGTCTCTTCGAAAAAGCTGGGTTCTTCCGTTGATTCCTCGGTGATGCTTTACGGTTGGGGTTCATTTCATTTCCCTTTACGGTTAGGCACTTTGCCTTACGCTCAAAGCGGTCTCTTACCCTATTAGATACAAGTTTAGCTTTTGGTGTATCTTTTTTTGAAATTAAATGCGATTACACCTTTACGAGATGAATCGATCGGGGCTTTTGAGGATGTGGAGGGTTTCTCATAGCCAAGTCCCTCCTTATCAATCTTTACTTTCGAAAATAGGCGTTTATGTCTTTAGCGGTTTGAGATGATTTTGAAAAAACATCTATTTTCTTCTGTGATTATCCTCGGAGGATTTGGACTTTCATGCGTTGGAATAGCTCATCGAATTTTGCTTGCAAGATTTTGAAGTCATCGACTTGCTTTTCATTAATTTCCATCGATCTTTGATCTGCTTTTCTGATCGAAGCTTTAACCGAGAATTTTAAATTCCTCGGTTACCATACGGCGGTTTCGGTGATCTAAGTTGGAGGCTTTTCGAGATCATTTTCTTTAGCAAGGTGATTATTTCTAGTCCTCGACTTATCATTCTCGGCTTCCACAATAGCATAAGTTTCTCTTGCATTGGGAGATCTTCAAGCAATTGCTACGAGTAATTTTGCGGTCAATCTCGGCGGTGTGCTAATGATAGCGGTGTAGAAGCGAGCGAAGGGGTTTTGGAGGTTACCTCAATTTGGTCCTCCACTGGCCATCGGCGAGAGTTCATCATCGTCGGCGAGAATATCGGATCTTCTTTTCATAGAAGTCGGCAACCTTCTTGTCGGCGAAGTCTTCTCTGAAGGAGTATCCGAGTCCTCGGAGGGCGAGATAGGAATCGTCAATTCTGGCGTGCTCGGCAACCATGGCTCTTGTCTCTATACCGTTGCTCTCTTTTGTTCCTCTTTTCTTCCCTCTCTCTCGGCGTCAGTGCAGGCGATCGTGCTATAGTGACTGGCTTCTCCTGATTGAAGCACGCTCTCGCGGATCCACCGTTCCTTTCCTTCGGGTGAATCACTCATACGTATGACCTATCGGTGATTTTCCTTTTCGATAGTAGTCGAGTTTCTTCTATCGATTGGTTATCTCTTCCTTCCTTCGTCGACTATCTCTTTCCCTTTCATCTCTGTGATCCCTCCGATCATCGGTCGGTTCTTCACGGAGATCTATTGTGCGATCTCCTATCTAAATCTCGGCTATGTTGATAGTCCTTATAGAATCTTCGATACTTACCAAGTTGTATATCGACTTCTCAAGCTTCTGGTAAGCAACGCGATCTGATTCTGCTGACTTAATATATTTCCAATGGGTTCATTGGCCTTTGTTACCTCTTTGGTTGCCTTGAAAGCAAGCGATTTTGAAGTCGAGGTTTGGTGGGGACCTCGTCTTCATCGACTTGACCTCTTTCAATCGGTCGAACTTCGTGAGCTTTAAGACTCAGAACAAGCTACTAGGTTTCATTCTTGAAATGTCACGGCAATCTTTGATTACCGTGACCTTCATGTCCCACTTCTTGGTGAGAGACCTTAGGATCTTATAGTTGATATCTTTATCGGACATCTCTACCAAGTTCTCGAAGCTTGTTTATAGACATTGTAATTCTTCCGCCGAGTTCGTTGATGGTTTTCGTTGGGCGACATCTTGCGGTTTCTCGAACTTCACCGGTTCGGCGAAGGCGGTGTCTTTTATCTGTTCATTTCCCTCGCGAGATCTCGGCCGAGTATCACATTGCTTTCGCTTGATTTGAGATACTTAATCTTTTCTTTGGTGACCTTATCCATTGTCTTCATGATGATATGTCTTGCAATGGTGTCGAAGTATCGATTTTCTTTCTTACGTGTCCATCGAATTTGGGCTTTTTTTCGTACAAGACTTCGCGTGGGAAAGTGCGGATCTCCTCCAGCTTGCGGGATTGTCGTAGTAAATGATGATGGGTCCTCTCTCGATGACTTCCATCATTACGCCTTTGATCGAGCCTAGATGGTTGGACATATATATGGCCCAATCGCATACTCATCAATTGAGAACCGGCGAGATCATGATACATCTGGGGACGTGTTATCCATCTTTGAGTGATTTTGGAAAATGAATGAGTTTTTTTTTTTTTTAAAAGCGGTTTTTCAAGATCGATTCGATTGACCACAAATGACGAGTCGATTGGTCGGAAGAACCAAACGCTTCGATACCACTTGTAGGTCGAGCGGGTTATGTGAGGGGCGAAGTCTAGAGGGAGGGTGAATAGACTTCCGAAAAACTTTTCGTGCGGATCGGTGTGTGCGGCGGATGCTTTGATCAAAGTGCGAGTGAATCGATTTTGGTCGATAACCAACTTCTTGAGAACGCCGGAAGAAAGCGGTCGATTCGGTAACTATCAGATTAAGCGATGTGTCGGAAGCTTTAAGTTTTACCGTGTGAAAAACCGGTTTGTATAAATCCGATTCAAGTTTTATCTTTTTAATCGGATACAGAAATATCGAGGTCCGTCGGATCGGAAGCTTGGTGCTATCTCGATCTTAACTTAGAATATGTATGCGCTTTAAGATTGTGCGATGTGAGCGGTTAATCAAAGCGATAAAGGCACACAAGATTTATAGTGGTTCGGACAAACCGGTCCTCGTCCCTCTTCCCTTTCACAAGGGCACCAACTTAACCGACTTAACCGATTTGGACTTAGTTTAGTGTGTTAGTCAACCTGATACACCAACAGATGTTTTAAGAGTTCTCACTCAACCGATCCCGAAATCGATTACTAGAAACCCCAGAAATCTTGCTAAACAACTTATCCTAACTTGGGGGTTTGGGTAAGATTGTTGAGGTTCAACTATGAAATCTTTCCTTGCGTACAAGCGACTGATAGCTAGATGAAAAGATTTCTTGCTAAGAACTTATGGGATGAACACAATATAAAATAAGCTTGTTGTTTGTGTTCTTCGATGCTTGAAATCGACTATAGTTTGAGCCATTGATTATGTTGTTTGTCCAAGCATTTCCGTGTATCACTCTGAAGTGTGATCCCATATTTATAGACCTTGAGATCAAAGAGCCGTTGGAGAAGCAATTTGAATCTCGGGCTATTTTAAATGAACTTGCGGGCTTGATGTGGCGTCTTGAGGCGGCGGCATGGTGAAAAGCGTGAATGTATATTTTATAGCCGTTTGAGAAAGCAACGCCGAATCCATGATATCGGCTCTGTTCATCGTGTTTCTTCCTTATTGGATGGAAGCCTTGCTGCGGTGTTGTTCCTCCAACTAAGGTTGGTATTCATCTTGTTCGGATCTTGAGCGTATGTTAAGATGAAACATCGGTTTTCATCTTATGGTGATCGTCGATCTGGCCGATCGATCCACGATGGAAGTCTTACGGTGCTGTTGACTTAGCTTATTTTGGGTGACTCGACTGATGTAGGTCTTCAGTGCGATCTTACGGAAGTCATCGATCTTGAGTATTCTAAGTTTGAGCTTCATGACTTCCATTGAGTTATCGACAAGATCGATTCGATCGATCTTAGATTACGGTTTAGCATTACGCCTTACCTTCGGATATCGACTTTCTTCCGATTCTTGATCGACCTATACATATTGAGTTCCCCCTCAATATGTGACCTATTTATTACATCAGTTTTTCTATACAATCATTATCAAGCGGTCTCCTATAGCAATAATGTAAACATCGATCATACTAATGAGGTTTGGTGGTCCTATTACATGTGTTTTTGGAACTTTCATCAACACTATAAATTTCCCAACAAAGAGTGTGACTTTTTACTGTAAAGGGTGTGACGTTTTACTATAAAGAGTATTACTCATAAAAGTGAAGAGTGTGACTTATATTATATCAAAGAGTGTCGTAGTGATAACTGAAGGGTGTGACTTATATTATTAAAGGGTGTGACTTATATTACTAAAGATTATGTTTATAAAAAAAAAATCAATTTCACGGTAAACAAGTTTCACAGCATACCAACTCCAAAATTAATATATCCACCTGCATAGTTATCATACTTTTGAATTAATATCTCTAGTTCAAGTAGCCCACGATACGATTATGGCCTATAGGAGTATCTTTTTACTTAAAAAAGAAGCAAAATCACATGTATTTAAATTCGAGATCCTTAGGCCAAGTTTGTTTTAGGCATGGGAGATCTAGATGGGGCATGAACTTCCTATCTTGATCATTTTTTTAATTTGCACATTCAATTCTCCATTTAAATACTCAATTACTCATGTTATACACATATATTATAAGCTGTCATATCACTATTTTTTTACACCAAGTCATTCTCTCTCATATTTTTCTTACAACAATTTATTATTTATTTCACTTTTCTTACATTTTTCTTACATATAATCATTATGTCACTAACTAATATTGATAAAATAAAACATCATCTTCATTAAATAGTGTTGATTTGACATAAAGTCTCATCCACCCCTACCACATCAAATACAAAATAAATAAAATTATTATTCATAAGATTTACCTCATTCACCTTTCTTCCCCATCTTTATTTACCTCATTCACTTCAAGTCAAGCCGAAAACAAATATGACCTTAATATTTTTAAGATCTTCTACCGTTAATATAAGATGTGATCGACTCGACGGATCTCATATCAAGTAATTAAAAAAAATGTAACCATGAATAATATTGGAAACTCCAATTTTATTCATGCATAGAAAAAGAGACATAGTTTATAAGGGGTGTATATTGATTTGGACTATTTTGTGTTTTATGTTATACATAAAATCATCTCATAGGAATTTGTATCTTAGAAAATACATATTTAGTTACTTATATATATGAAATAATTTGTGTCTCCATATATGTATAGTCATGAACTAAACTCTCCCCCCCTCCATGTATATAATAACACCAAACAAGGGTTAAAATTGATGAAAATAGAGTGTTTATATACAAAATGAGGTTAGGCCGTAGGGTTGGTCATTCTTGAAAAATAAGTTTAGGGTTGGTGATGATGATATCCAATAAAAATCAATATTCCAATTAAGGCTTAACTGAAAAAAAAATTGAAACAAGAACAAGAAAAGACTTTTTCATGCATTTTGCAAATTTAAAGTAATTTTTATTTTTTTTAACATGTCACTTATTGTTGATGTTGCACGGATGTTGGTTCAAATGTTGGACAACATTCTGCACAATATCATGAATTTGTTCTTTCTCCTAACATTGACTCTGTTTTAATAGATGTGTTTTTCTATGTTTCCTACATTGCAGGTTGAAGATAATTTCGGATATTATCAAGCGGTTGCACTAGAATGGAGTGAGAATAGAAAGATCATTGGTGGTTACACCAAGACCATGGAGATAGTGGAGGAGAAGTTCAAGACTGTTCACACCAAGTGGATAGGACAATGCAATTGGTCCGAAAGTCTATAAATAGACTGCATTTCGACATTCAAGTTTGAGTTAAAGTGAAATATCATTTGCTCTACTCCAAACATAAGAGAGTAGCATCCAAGACACAACCAAGAGTGAAAAACCGAGTGTTTGTAATTCTAGGAGTGTGAGGGTCGATGTTATTCTATTTGTACTGGTCGAGAGAATACAATCTCTCCCATCAGTATTGATTTTATCTTATTAGATCAAGTTTTAGGTTGAATAAGATCAATAGTTACTTGATTGAATAGATTGATTTTTGGTGTGTGGTTTTTCACTACACCTTTTAGGATCTTTTAAGAGATTTGTGTGTATCTCACTACTTGTTATAGTGATGTTTTTAATCATGAGGTTCGTGTAGTCTGGATTACAGACTATACAAAATTTTAAAATCCTTTGCACTGTGTTTTTATACTTCCGCTGTCATATGTTGTTTTACATGCTGCATAACATTTTCAACAACACTCTGAAAAATACACGCACACACACTGTCAGTTGGCGCCAGAGCCATAAACTTGATATACTAAGTTAAAGGTCTTGTGTTTTAAAGTGTGTTTTTACAATGGATTATCCACTGATTCCTTCTTTAAAACCTCCAATTTTAGATGGATCAAATTACCCATACTGGAAACCTAAAATGCGCATGTATATTAAGTCTATAGATGAGAGAGCATGGCGTAGTGTGTTATCTGGTTGGAATCCACCAAGGACGATTGATGATAAAGATGGAGAATCACAAGTCAAAAAGGAAATTAATTGGTCCAATGATGAATGCACATCGGCCAATTTCAATTCTAAAGCCCTTAATGCTATATTTACTGCTACTGATGTTTCTATGTTTAAACTGATATCTAACTGTGTTTCTTCTAAGGATGCATGGGAAATATTGCAGGAACATTGTGAAGGATCTGAAAGTGTTCGAAGGACTAGACTCAGAATGCTGGGAACCAAGTTTGAAAACTTGAGGATGAAATATGATGTAACCATTTCATCATACAATGAAAGGATAAGTGAGATTGCTAATGAGTCACACTCACTTTGTGATCCGATTTCCAACACTCGGTTAGTCAATAAGATACTTAGAACTGTTCCTAAACGATTTGATGCTAAAATATGTGCAATAGAAGAAGCTAAAAACACTGATTTATTGAGTCAAAATGAGTTGGTTAGTATCTTGAAAACTTATGAGATAAACTCAAATATGTTAGATGATGATAAACATGAGAAAGATAAAGACAAGAAAGTACTTGCTTTTAGAGGTGAAACTTTTGATAATGTTGGTAAACATCCTTATGTAACTGAAGTTGATTCTGATGATGATGTTTCCGATTTATGTGATGAAGACATTTCTGAACAATTTGCTCTTATCACTAAGCAATTCAAAAATTATCTAAAAGAAAAGTTCAGAAAACCTAATGGTAATTTTCAACCAAAAGATAGAAACAATCGGAATACTTCCCCCTCTGATAAAAAGCTTGTTCCAAGTCAGTCTTCCAGTTTCAATCAACCTAAACAATTTACTAAGGATAACAAGTTCAAATTGTTGGGATTATACTGGAAAGTATGTTTTTTTACTTTGTATAATCAAAACTGAATTTCGGACTTATTTACTGAAATAAATTGTTTATCACTGATGCTTTAAATATTATCGAATGTTACATATATTTACTGCATAACTGTTCAATAATTCGTACGTGTTACATTGTAGTTAATTTAGTGATACCAGATCACAGAAGATTAAATTAACAGTCCCTTGTAACTAAAAGTACGCCATTCGCGACCTAGATGGAAATGAACAACCCATCATGAAAGGTTGAAGTGTAAGGCTCAGGTTGGCTTGTCTTGACCAAAAGATTACACTAGTGCATGACTGATGCACTGAATAGGACCTACAAGAGGACAAATTCTTCAGAACTGAACAAGGAAGAATTAGACCTCAGTGGTTCGTTATTTCTTAATCTTCGTTCCTTAAATAGGATCACGTGTGGTTGGTAAATATTGCTTTGACTTATCATGGGTAGAGAATCAACGAGATTCAATACTTTTTTATCTTGGGCAATATTATTGGTCACATGTGATTGCTAAGATTTAATACGGAGAATCGTGTGCAAGTACGCTTGTTCGATTTGCCCCCTTGGGAGGTTCATAAGCTTTATCATACCAAATCTTGCAAGTGGAATTAGTTTCTGGTATGGATAATAATGTTGAACCGTTCCTTGACCAAGGACAAAAGATATTAATTAACGGAAAACTATTTCAGTGGCTTGAATTAATTAATGGGCTAGATAATCTTAAACACGAGAAATAATAACCGGGAGCCATATTGATTGTAATATGGGTTAAGATGGATAGTGCAATATTAATTATGTAGTGGGATTAATTAATATTTATGGGCTTGAATAATATTGTGGCTCAATATTGATAATTCAAGATCCATTGGAAGGTCAATTTAATTTCCTAAAAAGCCCCCGAGTAGCCCAACATATAGTCCAATAACCCGAAAAATTTGTTTAAAATAAAATAAATATTGTTGCTTATTTTTCCTTGTAATTTTCGAATTTTATGGATATAAAGGGGAAAAGAATTTTCTTTGAATTTTGTTATGGAATGAAGATATGTATTCTTGGAATACAAGATTATCTCATTAAATTCAAGAAATCTCCCACTTGGTTATTCATAATGGAAATTTCGAAATTTTGAAAATAAAGGGCAAGAAATATTTTCTTGATTTTCTTGAAAATATATTATGGAAGATATGTATTTCTTGAAATATAAGAATATCTCATAAATTCAAGAAGATCCAAATCTTGGAATCTTGGACCCTCTATATTTTCGAAAATACCATAATGTTGGTAAGGTGGGATTTTTGTGGAATATTATAATTATGGGAAAAAGAATATAGGAGATATATTCAAGATTTCTTGGAGATCAAGAAAAGATTTTCCCACATTGTTTTTCTTCCCAAAAATTTCGACCACCACCTAGCTATAAATAGGGGATGACTCTTTCATTCCCAAGTACAATTCCATGTGCTGGAAAAATTAGTAAATACACAAAGGTGGTGCAACATAATTTATTTTCCTTTTGTTAAATGTTCACAAGTGTCCTTCCACCGGATAGTCGAACAAGGACTAAGGGAATACTTGGGAAGTTCTTTTGGTTAGTCTAATCGGCCGGATCTTTTTGTCATCCCAAGAGGTGCGTTCACGTAAACTCGTAGAATTCATCGTCGTAGGATTTACGTGAATTAATTATATGCATGATATGTTGTTGAATTATTATTTGAATTAATATAGGATTAATTCATGCTAGTAATAATTATTAGAATTAAATTTATATTTAAATATTCATCCCGAATAGATCTGTGCACCTTATTCCCCAACAACTGGTATCAGAGCCACGGTTTCGGGCTATGAATTTTTTAAATTGTAATTTAATTCGTTGTCATTAAATTTGAAATTGGATAGTAGAATTGCTAGATATGTTTGCGTGGTTTCAATTGTCATGGAATTTAATGTGTTTATTTATGCATGCATATAAATTGTGGTTTTTAATTCGATTCGTTCGGATTCGTTTTGCCTCGTGAGAAAATTCACGAGTAGATTATGATTTGTTTGATTTGATCAATGTAATAGACTAGTCTAGATCTAGGTTTATTTATTTTTTGTAAATAAATTATACTTGGGATCAGCTAAGAAGGAGATGATGAATTAAAGGACAAAATCGAGCGTGGCGGCGTCGCGCTGGAAACATGCAAGGAGCAAGTCGTCCTTTCGAGGCGCGTAAGTAGCAAAGGAGGATCTCGGCTTATAAGACAGGGCGGGCAAAGGCGCCTGCGCTGTGCGATGGCGGAGGCAGCGGAGGCGATGGAGGCGGATGGGGGGATTCGCTGCCGAAAGTACCGCGGGCGTCTTGTACCGTGCTTGTGGTCTTGCGCAAGGGTATCGTACTTCTTGGGGCAAGCTCGCTGGGGCATGTGTGTGGCGTGCATCTGCCGAAGCCGTGCCGAGCCGCCGAGGGCGTGGCAGTGGCCGGTCGGATCTTGCGGCTTGCATCACGGCCGCGATTTACTTAGCGTGACGTTCGAGGATGGAGTATTTTTTCAAGATCGAGTGGGGAGAAATTAACGTGTTTCTTCAAGATCAAGCCAAGAAAAATCAAACCATGACAATTGGATAATTTGTGCCCAATATGTTTATTTTTCCTGTTTTTGCTTGATTTATTATTGTGCTATCTTATGCTTTATTTAATTTGTTTAAATGTGTTTGCATGAGAGTTGCCCAATGAAAAATTTCACCTTCAAAAATTACTAAGTATGTTTAAATAATTAATTGACAATTTTATTCCAGATAATAAAATTGAATTAATTTTGACCTCCATGATTTATTTATTTGTGAATTCTTTTGGAGAAATTCCCCCCACGGGACGGTCAAAAGATAGCTTTCACATGAATGAATTCCAAATGGATGATTGTGGGTTATTATTAGTGGCGACGATGACCCTCCCCACGAGGCTCGTTCAATACGAAATAATAATCCTGTATTTAATCGTGGTTATTACTTAGGTATAAAATTAATATGCATATACTTCCCCGAAGTCCCTGTCAATTTTATATTGGTCAAGTGGGAGCCAACTATTAATCTAGATATTAAAGGTTTATAATCATTTTTGTTTGTAACCTGCTTGAATGTGTTTAAATAATGAACCACCCCACGTGACTTATTTAAACTGTTTTGAGATGTTGGCTGATGCATGTTCATATTTTTTTTGAGATTTTAATATGATGCATGTGATCGAACCTTGTGATATATATGTGCTTATGCATACTATTGTTTATTTCAGTTCATCATGTCGCAACTTTTTAATCCACTGTTATATACACTCAAAAAACACCAATTAACTGGTGAAAACTATAATGTTTGGAAACGAAATATGAGTTTTGTCCTACCTGCACAAGAACATTATTGGGTTCTTGATGTACCCAAGCCACGTAAGCCTACTGTTGAATCACCTAATGCGGAAAGACACTTGTATAATATTTGGGAGCAGGTCAATGAACCCATGAAACGTGTAATCTTGACTTCACTGTCTGATGATTTGAGACACATTCATGAAGGTGTTGAGTCTGCTGCGGAAATTATGCACAGTCTTGAAGAAATGTTTTTAACAAAAGACCACATGATCAATCAGTTTAAAAATGACGACGTGGCAAGGCTAAAGATGGTTGAGGGAACACCCGTAAGGGAGCATGTTCTCAGGATTAAACACCATTTTGAAAAACTGGCTTATCTCGGAACTAAGTATTGTGATGAGGCCCAAATCAAATTTCTGTTGTTAACTCTACCAAGAAGCTTGATGGATTTTCTTTGTAGTTTTTGTGATGAGTGATCACATGTTTACTATGGATATCCTACAAGAAGCCTTGGAGAAAATAGAGAAGCATTTAGGAAAGAAAGGCGAAGCATTGGTGACCAAAGTCTTTTCTCGAGATCTAGGCGGTGGTGGGCAAGTCTCAAGAAAAGGAAAGTGGTCGAGAACCAAAGCAAACTCATCACTAAGAAAAGTGAGAAAAAAGACAGGTTAAGCTGTTTTGGGTCAAGAAAGGACCAAAAGGAATATGTTTTAATTGCGGTGAGAAAGGACATTGGAGGTCAGCCTGTTCCAATCCCAAAAGGAGAGGAAAGAAAGGTAATTCTCACGCACTAGTTGTTGAAAATTGTTTAGCGGCGTATGCCTCCCATTTATGGGTGGTGGATCTGAGGATCCAATTGATCATGTTTGTTTCACTTTATAGGGGTTCAAAGCGGACCGCAACTTAGTGGGAGTGAGATCCTCATCACATTGGCGATCTTCGAGAGTGGCAAATTTGAAGCGATGGGAGAAGTGCACTGTCTTTTCAAGACAAAGTTTTAATTTTAAGAGATGGTCTTTACGTTCCGAATTTTAGAAAGAATTTGATTTCAGTTTCTAAACTTTTTTATGATGGATATTCGGTTACTTTTAATAAAGTTGTTACCATTTCTCTTTTTGATAAATTTATCTATCATGGAACGTTGTCAAATAATTTATATACAATTAACTGTGCACACCACTCACGAAATGCATCCTATAACACATCAACTGTTTCAGAGAAAAGAAAACGTTAATCAGACGTGAATGAGACACTTCTTTGGCATCTAAGATTAGGTCATATAAATCCAAAGAGGATCAAAGGTTGATAAAAAGGCGGTTCACTAGAGTTTTTCCAAGTTTAACCAATTCAACTTGCGAATCATGTTTGGAGGGTAAAATGACCAAGAGGGCATTTGGAGCCAGGGAATAGAGCCAAAGAAGTTGTTAGAGATCGTTCACACGGATGTATGTGGTCCAATGTCAACCAAAGCAAGAGGAGGTTATGAGTATTTTGTCACTTTTAATGATGATTACTCAAGAATGCGGTTATATTTTCCTTATGAAGCATAAATGAGACCTTTGAGAAATTCAAAGAATTTAAGGCTCAAGCAGAGAATCATAGGGAAAAATGTATCAAGTCTCTACGATCTGATCGTGGAGGCGAATACCTCAGCGATGAGTTTTTGAACTACTTATCGATGAATGGATTGCATCCTCCATTTGCACCGGAACCCTCAACAAAAGCGGGGCAAGAGAGGCGAAAAGCAGAACTCTTTTGGAAATGGTTAGATCTATGATGAGTTATGTGGATCTTCTCAAGTCGATTCGGGGTCATGCCTTGGAAGCAAAGCTTACATTCGAACTTGGTGCCATCCAAATCGGTTCCCAAAACTCCCAAAGAATTGTGGACGGGGCGCAAGCCCTAGTATGAGACACATGAGAATTTGGGGTGTATGAAACTACGTGTTGGACAAGGAAGCCGGTAAATTGGATCCTCGATCGGAATTAAGGTTGTTTGTAGGATACCCGAGGGAACAAAGGGGTGTATGTTCTATGGTCCTCAAGATCAAAAGGTGGTCATAAGCACCCACTTTAGATTTTTTGGAAGACTATATGAACGAAAGAAGACCCAGAAGTGAGATTACCTTAAATGAGCTAAGAAGGCAAACCTCAATGCCAACTATACTAGATGACATACCAAACGACACACTTTCACAACCGGAACCTTGTCGTAGTGGGAGGGTTGTAAGACAGCCCGAGAGATTCATGGGAATAGGAGAGTCCTCGGACTTGATTTCCGGACAAGACGAATCAGACCCATGGACATATGACGAGGCAATCCAAGACAAGGATGCAGGTTCTTGGCAAACATCAATGAAAGACGAAATGGGTTCTATGTTTCATAACAAAGTGTGGGAGCTAGTCGAACCACTTAATGTGGTCAAACTCATTGGTTACAAGTGGGTGTACAAGAGAAAAAGAGGACCGGACGGGAAGGTGGAAACCTTCAAAGCAAGACTAGTGGCGAAAGGTTATACTCGAGAAAGAAGGATCGATTATGAGGAAACTTTTTAGCCCGTAGTATCTTAAGTCCATCCGTATTCTCTTATCGATTCTTTCTTGCAGATCTTGACTTTGAAATTTGGCAAATGGATGTCAAGCGGCTTTTCCTTAACGGAAGTCTTGATGAAGAGATCTATATGCAACAACCCCAAGGCTTCATTGAAAAAAGGCCAAGAACACCTAGTTTGTAAGCTCATGAAGTCCATTTACGGACTCAAACAGCATCGAGCTTGGAACCAATGTTTTGATCATGTTATAAAGTTTTATGGGTTCGATCAAAACGAATTTGAAAGTTGTGTGTATAAAAAGCGTGTTCCGAATCGCGCATTGGTATTCTTAGTACTTATCGTCGATGACATTCGATCGCCGGGAACGATGTAAAGGTGTTATCGGGCGTAAGGGCATGACTTTCAAAACAATTTGATATGAAAGACTTAGGGAAGCGGACACATCCTTGGGATCAAGATCACTCGAGATCGCAAGAAGAGGATGATAGGCTTATCATAAGCTTCATACATAGACTTTGTCTTGAAACGATTGAGATGCAAGATTCCAAGAAAGGCTTACCTTTCGGACATGGAATCCATCTATCCAAGAAAATGTCCCTAAAGGCTTAAAAAAAAGGAGATAGATGACATGAAAGGCATTCCTTATGCTTTGGTATCGGAAGCCTTATGTATGCAATCTTTGTGACGAGACCGGATATCTGCTTTGCCGTTGGCATGGTGGCAAGATATCAAAGTAACGGGAAAGAGCATTGGATGGCGATTAAAAACATTACGAAGTATCGAAAAGAACTCGGGATAGAATGTTGGTTTATCGATCGGATAGTCGATCCCCATTGGCTACATAGACTCGGATTTCAATGGGACATAGACTCAGAAAAATCTACCTCCGGTAGTGTGTTTTGCATGGGGGAAGGAGCCGTTACATGGAGAAGCGTTAAGCAGAAATGCATCGCAGATTCTACCATGGAAACCGAATCTGTAACTGCTTGCGAGACAGTGAAAGAAGCGGTTTGGATCAAGAACTTCCTAGTGGACTTGGACGTAGTTCCGAATTTGCCCAGCACAATCACTGTTTATTGTGACAATGCCGGAGCAGTTGCAAATTCAAGGGAACCAAGAGCCCACAAGGCCAACAAACACATTGAAAGAAAATACCATCTTATACGAGAAATCGTTAAGAGAGAAGATATAGATGTGGCAAAGATAGCATCATAAGACAACTTAGCAGATCCATTCACAAAGGGTCTGCCTCTGAATACATTCGAGAGACATGTGGATGGAATGGGTGTCAAGACCATTGCCAATCTGCTTTGAGTATAAGTGGGAGAAATTATTAGGTTCGTGTAGGTGATATTAGATGTCACGGATCTACACGAGACATGTTGTAGTATACTTAAAAGCAGACTTTGAGTATAAGTGGGAGATTGTTGGGATTATACTGGAAAGTATGCTTTTTACTTTGTATAATCAAAACTGAATTTCGGACTTATTTTTGAAATAAATTGTTTATCAACGATGCTTTAAATATTATCGAATGTTACATATATTTCTTTGCATAATTGTTCAATAATTAAATGCGTGTTACATTGTAGTTAATTTAGTGATACCAGATCACGGAAGATTAAATTAACAGTCCCTTGTAACTAAAAGTACTCCATTCGCGACCAAGATGGAAATGAACAACCCATCATGAAAGGTTGAAGTGTAAGGCTCAGATTGGCTTGTCTTGACCAAGAGATTACACTAGTGCATGGTGATCGCCTTGAATAGGACCTCTGGGAGGACAAATTTTTCTAATCGAACAAGGAAGAATTAGACCTCAGTGGTTCGTTATTTCTTAATCTTCGTTCCTTAAATAGGATCACGTGTGGTTGGTAAATATTGCTTTGACTTATCATGGGTAGAGAATCAACGAGATTCAATACTTTTTATCTTGGGCAATATTATTGGTCACATGTGATTGCTAAGATTTAATACGGAGAATCGTGTGCAAGTACGCTTATTCGATTTGCCCCCTTGGGAGGTTCATAAGCTTTATCATACCAAATCTTGCAAGTGGAATTAGTTTCCGGTATGGATAATAATGTTGAACCGTTCCTTGACCAAGGACAAAAGATATTAATTAACGGAAAGCTATTTCAGTGGCTTGAATTAATTAATGGGCTAGATAATCTTAAACACGAGAAATAATAAACGGGAGCCATATTGACTGTAATATGGGTTAAGATGGATAGTGCAATATTAATTATGTAGTGGGATTAATTAATATTTATGGGCTTGAATAATATTGTGGCTCAATATTGATAATTCAAGATCCATTGGAAGGTCCAATCTTAATTCTCCTAAAGGCCCCCTGAGTAGCCCAACATATAGTTCAATAACTGAAAAAAGGTGTTTAAAATAAAATAAACATTGTTGCTTATTTTTCCTTGTAATTTTCGAATTTTATGGATATAAAGAGGAGAAAGATTTTCTTTGAATTTTGTTATGGAATGAAGATATGTATTCTTGGAATACAAGATTATCTCATTAAATTCAAGAAATCTCCCACTTGGTTATTCATAATGGAAATTTCGAAATTTTGAAAATAAAGGGCAAGAAAGATTTTCTTGATTTTCTTAAAAAGATATTATGGAAGATATGTATTTCTTGAAATACAAGAATATCTCATAAATTCAAGAAGATCCAAATCTTGGAATCTTGGACCCTCTATATTTTCGAAAATACCATAATGTTGGTAAGGTGGGATTTTTGTGGAATATTATAATTATGGGAAAAATAATATAGGAGATATATTCAAGATTTCTTGGAGATCAAGAAAAGATTTTCCCACATTGTTTTTCTTCCCAAAAATTTCGACCACCACCTAGCTATAAATAGGGGATGACTTTTTCATTCCCAAGTACAATTTCATGTGCTGGAAAAATTAGTAAATCCACAAAGGTGGTGCAACCTAATTTATTTTCCTTTTGTTAATTGTTCACAAGTGTCCTTCCATCGGATAGTCGAACAAGGACTAAGGGAATACTTGGGAAGTTCTTTTGGTTAGTCTAATCAGCCAGATCACTGCCATCCCAAGAGGTACGTTCACGTAAACTCGTAGAATTCCGCATGCGTAGGATTTACGTGAATTAATTATACGCATGATATGTTGTTGAATTATTATTTGAATTAATATAGGATTAATTCATGCTAGTAATAATTATTAGAATTAAATTTGTATTTAAATATTCATCCCGAATAGATCTGTGCAACTTATTCCCCAACACAAATATGATCCTGAGTATAGAAAAAATATTAAATGCGATGCATGTTCTGGATATGGTCATTATGCTAATGAATGTGCTAATATTATGCTTAGGAAGAAAATAAACTTTAATGCTACCTTAAGTGATGATTCTGATGACGAAACTGATGCTGGTAAATGTGAACTAAGTGTTATGTCTGCTAGAATAGTTTATGATGATACATTTGATGATGATCTCGATGATTATTGGTCTGAAACAAATTCAGATGTTATCACAACATCTGAAACAACATTCAGTAAATATGATTCTGAGATTAACTTTTTGCTGGAATTATTCTGAATGCTAAAACATCAAGTTCTGCTGATTGTAACTCTGAATATCTGAAGTTTAAATCTGATTTAGAAACTCAAAAACATGTGTTGTGTTCCTTATCTTTAGAAAATTCAGATTTGAAAGAAAATCTTGTTAAGCTTGAAGTTCTTTTAACTAGAAAAGATGTGGAAATTTCTGCTTTGAAAGATGAACTTAAGTGCACTACTCTTTGCTTTAAAAAGTTTTCTGCTAGCACTACTGAATTGAATGAAGCATTAATGATTGGTAGATGTGGTAATGCTGGACTTGGTTTTGAGAAATCTTTTGAGAATACTCATATATCCTGTGAACCTATTTCTTTTGTAAAAGCTGAAACTTCTTTACCGAAACCTTTGAAAGATAAACAAAAGAAATCTGATGGTTTGTTTAAAGAGTATATATGTTTTTATTGTGCTGGAGTAGGTCATATTCGTCCATATTGTTCTAAGTTAAGAAGAGACTTAAAAGCTGGAATTGTTTTACCTGATAAAGTTGAACGCCCTATAAAACAGGTTAACAACACTAGAAAGTTGATTCATAAGAACATGTCATGTAATGTTGTGTATACATCTTTGAAATCATGTGTTCCTGGATTTTGGTACTATGATAGTGGTTGTTCTAGACACATGACAGGTCAAGTCAATCATTTGACTAATTATACATCTTGTAATGGTGGTCATATTACCTATGGTGGTGGTTCAAAAGGTAAAGTGGTTGGTAAAGGAACTTTGAATGTTCCTAGTTTTTCAAAGTTGACAAATGTGTTACATGTAAAAGGATTACTTGCTAATCTGATTAGTATTAGTCAGTTATGTGATGATGATTTACATGTGAAATTTGACAAGAATTTATGCTATGTGTTTGATAAGAATGATGAATGCTTAATGACTGACAATAGATCTACTGATAATTGTTATTTGATTGGTTCAAACCATACTTGTAAAAGTGCTAAAACAGATGATATTATTTTGTGGCATCAAAAACTTGGTCATGTTAATTACAGAAGTATTCAGAAATTGCATAGACTAGGTGTTGTTGTTGGTTTACCTGATCTTAACTTTGAAAAAGGAAAAATCTGTGGACCATGCCAGAAAGGTAAGCAAGTAAGGACAACACATCAAATGTTGTCAGCATGTACAACAAACAGGTGTTGTGAGTTGATTCATATGAATCTAATGGGTCCTATGGAAAATGAAAGTTTAGGTGGAAAGAGGTATTTTTATGTTCTTGTAGATGATTATTCTAGATATACTTGAGTTATATTTCTGAAAGACAAATCTGATACCTTTTCTGAGTTTAAAATTCTTTACAAAAGGTTTAAAACTGTTTTATGTTTAAAGATCAGTAGGATAAGGTCTGATCATGGAAGAGAATTTGAAAACAATTTGTTTACTATTTTTTGTGAAAAGAAAGGTAAATTGCAAGAGTTTTCCTCACCTAAAACTCCTCAACAAAATGGGATTGCTGAAAGAAAGAATAGAACTTTGCAAGAAATGGCAAGAGTTATGCTAACCTCAAAAGGCCTTTCTAAGAAATTCTGGGCTGAGGCTATAAATACTGCTTGTCACATTGCGAATAGAGTGTATATTCGTTCTGGTAGTAATTGTACTCCCTATGAGATTCTGAATAACAAAAAACCAAATTTGAAATACTTTCATATTTTTTGTTGTGTTTGTTACATTTTAAATGATAGAGATCAGTTGCATAAGTTTGATTCAAAGAGTGATAAATGATTTTTCTTAGGATATTCTAAGAATATCAAGGCTTATAGAATCTATAACTTGAGAACTGATACAATGCAAGAATCTGTTAATGTGGTATTTGATGAACTTGGAAGTCTCGCAGGTAAAAGTGCTGAAGACAATGTATCAGATTTGATAGAAGTATCCAGAGATACTGATGACACTGAAGATAGTAAGGCTGTTGATCAGAATGTTCCTTCAACATCAGATTCAACATTACCCAAAAGATCAAATACTGAAAATCTGTCACAAGATTCACAGTATCCAAAACAGTTGGTTCCCTCAACAAAGATAATGAAAAGTTATCCATCAAATTAGATCATTGGAGAAGCTACCACTGGTGTACAAACTAGAAGAAGAATGGGTATTCACATCAATAACTTTGTAAGATCAGTTTGCATGTCATCCATATGCAATCATGTAATTTTTTAGTGTTATCATTCTGCAATTGAGCCTAAGGATGTGAAAGAAACTCTTAATGATGAAAACTGGATAAATGTTATGCATGAAGAGCTTAATTAGTTTGAAAGAAATAATGTTTGGACACTTGTACCTAGACCTAATTCTGATATTAATGTCATATGAACAAAGTGGATTTTCAAAAATAAAACTGATGAATCTGGTAATATTGTGAGAAATAAGGCTAGATTGGTTGCTCAAGGTTATACTCAGATTGAAGGAATAGATTTTGATGAAACATTTGCTCATGTTGCTAGAATAGAATCTATTAGATTACTTCTTGCTATTGCATGTTTCATTAACATTAACTTGCATCAAATGGATGTTAAAGCTGCTTTCTTAAATGGTATTTTGGATGATGAAGCTTATGTTGAACAACCTAAAGGTTTTGAAAATCTAGAATTTCTTGATCATGTTTACAAGTTAAAGAAAGCTTTGTATGGTCTAAAACAAGCACCTAGAGCTTGGTATGGTAGACTTACTGATTTCTTACTTGAGTTTGAATTTTTGAGAGGTGAAGTTGATAGAACCTTGTTCATTAAAAATTCTAAGAATGATATCATGGTTGCTCAAATATATGTTGATGATATTGTATTTGGTTCAACTAGTAATGATATCTTGAAAGTTTTGTTAAAGAAATGACTGTACTTTTGAAATGTCCATGGTTGGAGAGCTGAATTTCTTTTTAGGTCTTCAAATCAAACAAATGAAAGATGGTATTTTCTTTTGTCAAAACAAATATGCTAAGAATCTGGTGAAAATGGTTGATTTGGAAAGTGCTAAAACTATGAAAACTCCTATGGGTTCAACTTTCAAAAGTTGAGTAAAGACTTGATTGGAAAAGATGTTGATCCTACTTTGTATAGATCAATGATTGGAAGTCTTTTTGTACTTAACTTCTAGTAGGCACGATATTATGTATAGTGTTTGTCTTTGTGCTAGATATCAAGCTAATCCTAAGGAATCACATCTCAATTCTGTAAAAAGAATTATAAGATATGTAGCTGGAACATGTGATCTAGGTAGTTGGTACTCAAAGGATACTAATTGCTATTTAGTTGGCTATAGTGATCAGATTGTGTTGGGAAATAAGGGGGTGCCGGATCTATTCTAGTTGAATTTAAATACATATTTAAATTAATCAATTAATTACTAACATGAATTAATCTAATCAATTCAACATAATAACCAACAAGCAAATAAACATCATGCGTACAAGTATTTCACGTAAAAAACCTAAGCATGCGGAATCTAGGAATCACGTAAATACTAACCTCTCGTAGAGACAACCGATTGAGACGTTGGATCAACCCAAAGTGTCTTCTCAAATATTTCCCGTCCACGAGCGTAATCCGATTGGGAGGATTATCAAGCAAACGATTTTAATCTTAAAAAGAAAAAAATTTTTTTGGCTACCACCTTTGTGGATTTCTAATTTTTCCAACACATGGAATTGCACTTGGGGATGAAAAATTCATCCCTATTTATAATACTATGGGTGGTCGAAAATTTGACCTAGGAATAGGATGGGAAAATCTTTTTCTTGATCTCAAAGAAATCTTGAGTATATCCAATATATTCTTTTATCCATATTTAAAATATTTCACAAAAATCCCACCTCCTAATATTAAGGGATATTTTCGAAAAAATTCTAATTAGTTAGAAAAGAAATAAGATCTTTGACTTTTCTTGAATTTATGGAATAAACTTGTATTCCAAGAATACATATTCCATAAAATCTTTCCAAGAAAATCAAGAAAATCTTTTCTCTCTTCCTACCCAATATTTTCGAAAATTTAATGAGGAAAAATAAGCCAAAATATTTTATTCTCCTTTTCATTAATTGGACTTTAGTTTGGGCTATTTGAGGGGTCTTTAGGAGAATTAAGTTGGACCTTCAATGGTCTATGAAGCTTTAATATTTAGCCAAAATATTATTCAAGCCCATTAATATTAATTTACTCCACTATAAAATTAATATTGAATTATCCATCTTAACCCACATTACGACTTCACAACAATATGGCTCCCGGTTATTATTTCCCGCGTTTAAGATTATCTTAGTTCATTAATTAATTAAGCCACTGAACAGACTTTATATTAATTAACATCTTTGTCCTTGGAGTAAAGACAACTCAACATTATTATCCATACCGGAAATAAATTTCCACTTGCAAGATTTGGTATGATAAAGATTATGAGCCCACCAAGGGGACAAATCAAGCAAGCAGTGCTTGCACGCGATTCTCCGTATTAAATCTTAGCAATCGTCATGTAATTAATAATATTGCCCAAAATACAAGGTATCTAATCGCATTGATTCTCTTCCCATCATAAGTCAAAGCAATAGTTATTAATTCACACGATCCTATTTAAGGAACGAAGATTAAGAAATAACGAATCACTGAGGTCTAATTCTTGTATATTCAGTACCGAAGAATTTATCCTCTTGTAGGTCCTCTTCAGTGCATCATGATGCACTAGTGTAATCCCTTGGTCAAGACAAGCCAATATGAGCTTTACACCTCAACCTTTCACGATGGGTTGTTCATTTCCATCTGGGTTGTGAATTTGTACTTAGTCACGAGGAACTGTTAATTTGATCTTCTGTTATCTGGTATCACCAAATTAACTACAATGTGACATGTATTGACTTAATCGAATGGGTATGCAGTAAATATATATAACATTAATTCATATTTAATGCAACATGTGATAAATAATTTATTTCAGTAAAATAAATAAGAAATTCAGTTTGGTTATACAAAGTAAAAGCATACTTCTCAGTATAACCCCAACAGATTGGGCAGGTGATTGTGATGACAGAAAAAGTACTAGTGGAGGATGTTTCTACATGGGAAACAACATTATCTCCTGGCATAGTAAGAAACAGAATTGTGTTTCACAATCGACAGCTGAGTCTGAATATGTTGCTGCTGGAAGTTGCTGCACTCAACTGCTATGACTTAAAAAGATGTTTGATGATTATGGGTTGGAAAGTGGTATTTTGACTGTTTATTGTGATAATACTAGTGCTATCAATATTTCCAAGAATCATGTGCAACATTCTTTGACTAAGCATATAAGTATAAGACATCACTTTATAAGAGATCTTGTAGAGAAAGAAGTTGTGAAGTTAGAGTACATTTCTACTGAAAAACAACTTGCTGATATTTTCACGAAAGCCCTTGATAATGAGAGGTTTTTTTCACTTAGAAAATCTCTTGGTCTTTGCTATATCTGAAAATAAACGCTAGATGTTGTGACGGTTCATGTTTCCAACATTTGAAGCAACATTGTGGTTCTGATAATGAGTTTGTCTATTGTTTTGCTTATTTTTGAGCTTTAAATGACAGTGTTTTGATCTTATTATTTGAATCATGGTTTAGATACAGAGTCCTGGGCATATATCTCTTAAATGCATTAAAAATAAAACACAACTTAGATGTGTAATCACTGAGTAACTATGGGACACGGAGCTCGCTACTACAATGTTCTCTTTTCAAAAGGTGATTAATTATATATCAATGTTTGTTCATAATCCGTTGAGTAATTATGGGGCACGGAGCTCGCAGCTACTATGTACTCTCTTGGAAAAGTGGATCAATATGAACTTGTGTAATAAAAAATGAAATATGCAACACTTGATGATAAAAATCATGCAAAATTAGTGTTGAGATGTATGTATGCCGACATTTTGTGAAACCTTAAGTGATTCGAACTTTATCTATCATACACGATTTGTTTAGAGTTCTGGATAAGTTGGATTCGCGGTTTGAACAAGTTATTTGAACTGATTTGTGTCTATTTAATTTTATATATGGTTTCCTGGTTTTTGAAAATTGTTTTTGGCGGTCTTTACACATACACACGATCACACTTGCCTTAGTGGGTGGTTTTTTTGTCCCACTATTGGTCGGTTTCTTGGTGTTTTTGTGTAATAACCGCCAGTCTTTCTTCTCTACTTAAGTTCGATTTGTCTGTGATGTTTAATATTGAATGCTGAAAATATTATTGCTGCATATTGGATTCGAGGTTTGTTGTTACTTGTGTTATTTCTATATTCTCAGTCATATACTATACTTTTCCCTCCTATATTTCATATAATATTATTTTAATTATGCATGTATTTATTTGATTAGATTGTAAAGCGGTATGGTATAGTGATGAACAAAACCCGCCGATTTCTACTCTGATCAGTCACAAACCCACTCAAACCCGTCTTCTCCAGAAAACTCAAACCCTTTAAACTTTCTCGCAGAAATGGCCGCACACAACCCAGATTATGATTCCAAAAATGTTGGTGGATCATCTTCTACTTCCATTCCTAAACCTCCTGCACTACACGTTCCTGATTCCGCTCCAAAATCTCTTGTTGCTCTCCTTGTAAAACAAGTCGTTGAACAGAACCCGATCGTGTTGCCTGACATTTACTTTGGTTCTAACTTAGTAAATGTTTCTGACTATGTTGATCTCTCAGCCAGACCTTTGGCTGAAGAAACAGCTCCAGAAATACCCTCAGAAACTCCTATTTCTGAACCTGTTTCTAAAAACCCTCCAGAAAACCCTTCTCAAACAGCCGATGTTGAAATGCATGATGTTGATTCCTCTGATTCAGAAGGAATTGGGGAGAAATTGAAGAACATTAGGCTGATGAATAAACAATTAGCTCCCAGAAGAGGTGTTGGTAGATGGGGAAAAAGGAGAATGTCACAGAATGTTTGAATCGGGAGAATTGGGGGGTTGACAAACCAATTGAATATTGAATCCATCACTGCATGCAACTGCTCTGAAATCTGCATCATTATTAGCTATGTGGGGTTTGGCATTGTCTTGTTGGATAATGATGTCTTTACTTACTCCTGCAGGCCACTTAGATTTCAGTGCTGGTATGACCTGTAATATAAGCAATGTAACCATTAGTATATGGATACTTGCTGTTATTTTTTACTTTAATGATGATTTATGTTCTGAAAGTTCATTGTTAATCATCTCTTTGAGCAAAGTAACCCTTTGTGTTAGGATACTTGCTGATTTTTGGACTTAATGATGATATATGTTCTGAAAGTTCATTGTTAATCATCTCTTTGAGCAAAGGAGCCACCATGTGTTAGGATACTTGCTGATTTTTGGACTTAATGATAATATATGTTCTGAAAGTTCATTGTTAATAATCTCTTTGAGTAAAGTAACCCTTTGTGTTAGGATACTTGCTGATTTTTGGACTTAATGATGATATATGTTCTGAAATTTCATTGTTAATCATGTACTTGAGCAAAGTAACCTTTTGTGTTAGGATACTTGCTGATTTTTGTCAATCATCTATTTGAGCAAAGTAGACCTTTGTGTTAGATACTTTCTGATTTTTTGACTTAATGATGATTTATAATCTAAAAGTTCATATTTAATCATCTACTTGAGCATAAATTGTGATGATGATTTCTTTTTGCTGGAACTTGTTCAGTGAAGGAAAACATCCCAACTTTTCCATCAAATAACATTGTCCCGTCACTTGCATATTGGGGTCTATCCACATGCACAAATAAACATCACTTTGATATGGATCTTCTTCTTCTGGCAACCTGTAGCTTCTGTGACTTGTTTTTGTGATGAAAAACCACTTCTTATCTATATGGATAACATTGTGCATGTCCTTGAACTTTATCTTGTTATCTTGTCTGTCAACATGCAACATACTCAAACTGTAATGTATCCTTTGAAGCTTGTTTGAGTCTGTAAGCAATGGGTGGATGGCATTTGTATGTGGTTTGATTTGCTTATCCTTAATCCACCTACAAATTGTGCTCTTGCTAACGTTCATACCTTTTGCCAAGTCTCTGATTGTTGATCTTTCTTGAAAATCTATACTCTTCATTTTCTCTTGATCAAGATGCACCTTTTTTTTCAATTGAATTCCAAGTCTACTTGATTTTAGAAGCATTGGTTTACCTTCTTCTTGTTGCTTCTTTGCTTTAGCCCAGAGGTGAGTGACAGTGGTTCTGAAGACCCCAAATAATACAGCTGCTTCCTTCATTTTCCCAAATGCAGGTTTGCCATCAATGCTATTCTCAAGTAAAAACTGCACTAACTTATTCTTGTCATCAATACTCAAATGGTTTTTTTTAGACATCCTAATTTATTGCATTTGTGATTGCAGATGGTTTTTCAGTAGGCTTGAATGCAGGTTGGTGGAACATTTATTGAAGATTTGTAAGAGAAATGTATTTTGGGGGGAACTTAATTTTTTGCCAATAGATTTGGAGGGAAATGTATTTCACATCAGTAATTTAGGGGTTAGGCAGATTTTAGTCTTTGGAGGGAAACTTTTTGGCACCCTGATTTTAATTTGAACTGTAAAATTTAAGTTTTGTGCAGATTTGGAGGGAAAAGTGAACCCAATTGTGCAGGATTAGTAACTTTTCTGTACACCTATTAATTGCTTGTACTTTTTTATTTATTTATTTATGCAGATTTTTTTGATTCACTTAACTGTTCATGGGCGGCAGATTACAGGAGGAGTTAATTACTTCTTTATGCATAAAGCATCCTTTACCATAGTAGAAATGACCATCAAGCCCCCGTCAAAAAGTTACTTTATATTCTTTAATACTAAAAAACAACTTTGTCTTAAAAAAAAATCATCTGATAAATGTTCTCAAATGATTTCAGGGCCGGAGGAAATAAATTTTTAGGGGTGTATTTCCTAAAAAATAAATGTTGGGTGTAAATTAATCATGTCAGTGCAAATAATTCATCTTTGGGTCCGTTATATACACCCTCAACATTAATAGAAAACCTATAAAATATCTATGATACCCCTTGTTAAAAAAACCCTAGAATCTAACTGTCTTTTTTTCTCGGGCCGGCCGCCTCCTCCCATTTCCCCCTTTTTCTCCAATCGGCTGTACAACACCTGCCGCCGCCGCCGTCGTCGCCCGCCCTACATCAAGCAAATAGTGGTCATAAATGTTTAGATAATCAAACGCCGTCCTACTCCCTTTCTCCCCCATTCTATCTCATTTTATATCTTTTTCTTCACTGTAAATATGCATCTTCATCATCATTGTAAACATTTCTTCTTCTTTGCTCACAGAAATCGAAGTCTCCCTTTTCCTTTTTCTTTTTTTTTTCCCTAAAATAATATAGTGTTTGTTAGTATTAAATAAATTAGATTTGTTCTCATTTTTGGATCTTAATATAATACAGTGACATTCCACTATAAAATCACTTAAAAACTTACAATCAAATACAAAGTGCAAAAAAATTCTGCACTTTAGTTCAAATTTAAACTAAAGTGCTACGTACTTTAATTCAAATTTCTGCACTTTGTATCTGGTTGTAATGGTTTACTCTCAATCTTGTATCTAGTTGTAATTTTTTTTATAATTAATATATATTCCTTGTCAAAAAAAAAATTAATAATATTTTTTTTTCATGCTGCGCATTGTGTTTTTATCCGACGATTTTTACAGATAAGTGGGTGAATTTATTAATTAGGTCAAATAATTAAATTAATTTAGCACATATTTTTTGTTTTTTTATCAATTTTAGCACATATTTTTTGTCAATCCAAATATATCATATACTTTCAGTTAATACTTAAAATCATTTTCGGCAAGGATTCGTCTGATGTGGTCGTCGAAGTTAACTTATCTTGCTGATGTGTAAATATTAAAATATAAAAAATAAAAAATAGCAACACTTAAAATTAAAAAATAGTGATCCGAGATGTTTTAATATCCTGTACTTTTTAATCTTAGGTGGTGATATATTTTATTATTTTTATTTTAATAGTTACATGTCAATAAGACAGGTGGATATTCGGCTATCATATTAGATGGATCTTGTAAAAAATGGTGAATCAAGATGTTTTTAAATATTAAGTTAAATATGTGCTAAATTTGAGAAGAAAAAAAATTCATGTTAAAATTAATTTAAAAACCAAAAGTTTGGACTTGATTATCCCATATTCTTTTAATTATTGCAGTTTAACAAGGCCCAATAAAAAAGCCCACGCGGTTTAACAAGTCTCTCCATCGAATTCAATTGCTGCTCTTCATCCGGTGGGACGCGCAGGAATTCTTATCGCCGACGGAAACTGGTAATCGTCAAACTTCATTATTTATTTCAATTTCAGTGTACGATTACACTAATTAATAATTCTTTTTTCCTGAATCCTTATAAGCTTCTCTTGATCTTGTTTGAGTAGATTTTTGGTATTTTAATTTAGGTCATTTTCCGTTGATCATCATAACCTTACGATTGTGGTGCAACGATTCTTCCCAGAATTTGACCTACTGGGTAATTGTTTTTTATGCAATGATGCAGTTTATTTATGAGTTCGATCTTTCTTTCTTTCTAATTGCCTTAGTTTTTGGTGGTTTTATTGGTATCTATTGGTCGAATGAGATTCACTCATCTAGGTATCAGATATTTTTGGTTCTCAAAAAAAAGGTATCAGAGGTTTAAGCAATTAAATGGAACGAGCTTGGATGTACACTATCTTGGTTTAGGGTTCAGTAATTTGGGGGCAGATGCTTCCCAAGTTTCTGAAATATTGTATTTTACTATATCTTAATCTGGGTAGTTCAATTTTAGTTCGAAATGACATGAAAATACTGAATTTTGATAATTAGAAAATTAAATTATATGAACTTTATTGCTCGACAACTTCTAGAATCATTACAACGAAACTATATTTATAGTTAGAAATCCCAACAGTATCAGGCATCCATGGATAACATTGTTTGTGTTTCCCTACAATTAGAAGCATTAGAAGTTATCTATGGGACATGCTTGTGTAATTTTGTGCTGATAATTTCCATATTTTTAAGGAAGGAGTTATCAAGTATAGAGGATGAGTAACACCGCAGCAGGGCCTTCCTCAAAAGTCAGACCGGGTGCATCCCAACTTTCAGAGTCCACCAAGCGTAAACGTGGAATGTTTCAGAAGGATTGTGAGTTTTTTCCTTTGAAAATTCTTCATTTTTGGTAATTTTGAGGGCCACATTTTAATGAACTTATTGCTTATATGGAGGGAACAGTGCAGCATATGATGTATGGTTTCGGCGATGATCCTAATGTAAGTCTTCTTCACCTGATTTCTTTGAATCTTGTTTGATTTGCAAAGTAGTTTAAGATTTACTCTGAAGCAAAACCCTTTTATGTTGTATCCACATTTTTTCTTATATAATGCTCATACATAATTAAAGAATGGGAACAATTTTATTTAGTGGGAGTAACGAGTGAGCACAATTCATGATAATTATTGTACATTTATTGTATATGTATGACAGTATGAGCACAATCTTTGATCTTAAAGGCATGAGTACAATTGTTGAAATGATTATAGTAGATTGACAAGTGTTTGAAAGGATATCCTGCAACCAATTTATGTTCATTGATACATATTTCTCATCATTGGAAAGTTTGATTGTAAATTAAGTTAGAAACGATGGACCAAACGGGGTCATACTGCTCATAATATATATATATTGTGCATCAAGCAAATTTTATTTGAAAGCTAGTTTCAGACTTATTTTTGTGATATTCATGTGAACTTAGGGTGCACCAAAATGACATCTTCATCTAATCTTGTAATGACTTTTGTTTCTGCTGCAGCCACTTCCTGAGACTGTTACACTTATTGAGGATATTGTTGTGGAATATGTAACAGATATGGTAAGCCTTTCATTTCAACTGTTCAAGCAGTTGTATAACAATGTCAAAAGTATTTGTATTTCCTTTTTAGTCTTCTTTCATTTGTGTGCAGCAGGTTCTTGTCATCTCTCTCTGTTCTTATTGCAAGAAAACTGAACTGTGATGATGATTTCCACAGGTCCACAAAGTTCAAGATGTTGCATCCAAAAGAGGGAAGCTTTTAACAGAGGATTTTCTCTTTCTAATTCGGAAGGTATAAATACACGTGCTAAGGAAGTAATGTTTCTAGGCTTAGGTGATTGTGTACATCTTGTCCTAACAGTACAATTTGAGTTTATAATTTTCCTTTTGCATATCATGAGAGCAAGCATAAAAGATAAGAGTTGATAAATGTTTTGTGTTTGATATACAATTATGGTATTGCAGGATTTGCCAAAACTTAACCGTTGCACAGAGTTGTTGTCGATGAATGAAGAACTAAAGCAAGCAAGGAAAGCCTTTGAGGTTGATGAAGAGAAACTGGCTTCAGTCGACTAAGATGATAGTAAATGGTCTCTGTTAAAGACAGTTTGCTAATGACATTACGAGTCTTTGACTAAGTACATGGTTTCAATCTGAGATTGTTCTTGACGAGGTATCAGTAAATTTAGTAGTTTAGGTAGAATTTAGAGTTTGATTTGAAGAATTGAAAATTCATTTTCGATTTTCAGCAGAATTTATTAGGAACCAAAGATATTCTATAGATGATTTTCTAGTCTGTTTTTGAGCTATTCTGAATGTGTTGAGAACCCTTTTGGACAGTTGCAGCTCGTACATGCATTACTAAGGTTTAGAAGATAGTTTTGATCCGGAAAAAGATTTCATAATATATGTGGACATTTTTAGTTAATTAGAGCAGGAGTCTGCGTTTTAATATCATTAACCTTGAAACAAAATTCCCTCGATGCACACATTCCAAATAATATACATTGTTTTATTGCAAATGTCATACTATTGGTTAATATTAGAGATGTGATTAAATCAAGTTGTTGGCAAACTATTCACAACTTAGCTTGGAAAATAATTAGTTTGAGCCTATTTAATAAGACTTGTCAATTGTGAGCTAATTCGTATAAATTATAATTAAAAATTTTACTTTATTATAAAAATTCACATTTAATATTTATATTAAATATAAAAAAAATGTAAATAAATTATTTAATTTGAAATTATAAACTTATTTAGGCTCAATAAAACTTATATATTTAATAAATAATCTAAAGTTTGACTTTATAATAAACGAGTCAAGCTCAATCATTTTAAAATTAAACTTAATTTAGTTTGATTAAACGACCAGAACCAAATATAAACTTACTTGCCAAGTCACTAATAGAGAATTAGGTAGGAAAAAAGAATTAGCTAGGAAAATAAAAGCAATGAGAAAATTTGTGCAAAACAGTACCACAATAAAATAATTCTCAAAGCTATAACACAAAGTAACACTCGCCCTTCTAAAATAAAAAAGCAGTCTTTCTAAATTCAAGGCTCAACCTCACCGCAAGACAAGTCTTAAACATGACCTACTCAAAAAAATAATATACTCCCTTAGTTTGTTTTCATAAAAGCCTATAGGGAAATTTAATTGGGAAAATAGCATCATAACAATGTAAAATTTAAATTTCCAGCAGCAATTAATCAAGAAACAATTAAGGCCTCATCAACCTATTCAAATAGATTAACAAAAAAAAAAGCCAGATATGGTGCCATTAGTTATCAATCAAGCTAAGAAGAGGGAAATCATCTTATACAGTTCCATGAGGGTTACATCTCTTCACAAATGATCTACAATTTAAACAAAATTGCAAAGAGTATAAACGATAAAAATTTACCAAGGTGTAGCTTAGATCCGCGATCACAGTCTTGCTACATTACAATCTAATACCTAACCTAGTGTCTCCTTGATCTTTGTTTTTTGGTCATTCGTTAATGAGGACGGGAAAAGAACCTCAAACGTCACGTATAAATCTCCTTTTTTGTCGCTATAATATATCGGCATGCCTTGCCCTTTAAACTTCTTCACTTGTTTAGGCTTTGTGATGCCCTGGTGCAAAATTAATTCAACATTCAGATCGAATGGTCACCCAAATTAATTTAACATTCAGAAAGTATAACATATCTATTTTCACTCACCTTGGAGCTAATGTCCACCAAATGTTCATCGAGGTGTTTAATGGTCTTCTCAAAACCAACAAGAGCTTGAACCTGAGGGATAATTTAGGGTGTCAATATTTACATGATATTGAATATCATAGCAATCAGGACGTGCTTATACGTTGGAAACACAAATATTGCGAACAAGCATATGCTACATAGCCATTAGTCCCATTTTTAATGTTGTGCATCATCATCCAAGAAAAGAACAACAAATTAACACCAGCGTAGCCAAACACAATAAATGATTACTTAAATGTGCCTTTCTCATTGTATTGAGGGGCATACTTTGATATCTGATTACTTATATAAATTTATCTGTTGTACGAAGAGCATTTGTCTTCTATGTTTATCTAGTCTAGTGTCAATAAAAATGTCAGAAACTAGATAATTATACATCTTGGCCTGAGATGAAAAAAAAAAAAACAATAACAAAGGGTCTGTCAGGTTTGCAGAGAAAATATACAAAATAAACAGCAACCCACACACCACAAACTGTTGCAAACAATATAAATGTTTAAGATTGTCCAGAAGCATTACCAAAGTAATAGTGACAGTCATATGCAGATCATTGCCTTCCCTTCTGAAGCGATCATGAGGTGCAGTCCGTATACGAAACTATGCATACAAGTTAACCAATCAATACAAATAAACTAAAAATCCACAATCACCACTATAAGAACCAAGGATATCGATCATACCTTAAGATCTCCAGGTTCACCATCAATTATTGGCTCACCCTCTTCATAAAATGATATTTCCTGTAAGACGGAACTGTAAGAACTTTTCTGAGTGCCCTACAAACTACACTCAAGGACCTTCTGATTAAAATATTATCATAAAATTACTAAAAAGAATTCATGAGTTTGTTGGGTTGGTTAGGGAAGTGTACATAACACTCCCTTCCATTAACTAGCAGAAGACATACTCAGAAGAAATTATCATTCAAATCCCTAAACAATATACTAAAGAAGCCTATAAGTAAAGCCACGAGGATCTGTTGTGTTCATATCAGACGGTATACAGGAATCAACAAGTTTAAGTCCCACGATTAAGACTTTGCAATCCACGTCATTATCTATTTTGGGGTTTCCAGATCTAGTTTCTCCTATAAAATACATATACACACCTATTTTCACAAAATTTAATACAATCACATCAACACTTATCTATCACACTCAGTTCTCTCTCCTACTTATCTCTCACCCAACACAATATAATAATACACATTCAATTATTATTAAACCTTTGATTTAACATGAAGCAAAATGTCACTCTACCAAAATCCCAAAAAATCACATACTTTTACTATGCACCAGGATTTTAAAATCCTAACTTCCCCCGCCACACCTAAATCCCAAAACCAACGTAGCCTTAGAGATTTTAATTTAGATATGATGACAGAGCACATGGAATCAGCATATCAGGAGAAATACATCTTCTATTACTGGCACAAGGCATACACAAACAATAAGAAAGAAAGAAAAACTTACTTGCGAATCCTGCATTCCTTTCTCAATATCCACGGTGATGAATTCACCCTCCCTCTCATACTTCACGTTCGGGCACTGTTCACAAACCTGCAAAGCAACCGAATACATCTTAGATAGATATAATAGGCAACATTTAATATACATCCCTTGTGAATTGTGGAAAGATAGCATACCTGCTCTGTCATCTGCTGAAACATCCCTGGACCAATTTGCTTGTGATAGACCTCATTTCTACAATTACAGCGCCTCTTACCAGCGGCAGGTTTAATGACATTCTTCACTCTCCAAACCTAATAAATTAAATTCCGAACTATTTTAATATTAATTTAAATGTTTGAGTTATAGCAGTTAATGGAATGAAACTTTTTGTTTGTTTCAGCATGTGCGTGTTTTGTGAAGAAATAAGGCAGTAGTCAGGGGACGCTTGGTAAAATAATAAGAAATTGAATGGAAAAGGGAACGGAAAGCAATCAAAGTCATACTCACCTACTTGAGACTTTTGGTAGATTCCTTACTTTGGGGGAATCAAAGTTATAGTAATGTAATTCCAAACACACACTATGACTTTGATTCCCATAACTTACCCCCCAAAAACCCTCCCAACCAAGCACCCCCTCAAATCTCTTAATCAAGACATCGAGACTATGAGCCTATATGTGCATTAGACTATATTCTCGAAGAAGCCAGAGCAAGAGCATAGCTTGAGGATTTTGCCATACAGGCTGGACCAATGAAGCATATAAAATACACGCCCACACATGACCAAGAATAAAAGGTTAGTAGTTGTCTACTTACCTTGAGTGAGAACTATTTCATTTTCTGCAATTATTGAGCATTACATGCATACACCACTTCATTAATCGAGAAATTAACAGTGTAAAAGGTTTGCTTCTGTCATTCTGTGTGACTGACATATTCAATACCTTCAAACTACCACCCATATACAGGTCTTCTAGAGTTGCATCCAAATCAACAATTACATCATCGCCTTTCACAACCCTCTCTTCCTCTTCCATATTAGAACCTCCACCAAAAAATCTGAAAAGACATTTTTTAAATAAGAAAACCAACTCGTAGAATCATAGATAAAGTTTAAATTTCACAAAATAAAAACAAATCCCAAAACCAAAGGAAAGCATCAGCACCGTAATAAATTTGCTTGTACAAGTATTGACAGATTTTATGCCTTCAATAGTGAAAATTCATTTGTGGTAAACTAAAGTATAAAAGAATGATGGACATCAGAATCATTGATAGAATAAAATTCTCACACAGCATTGCCATTATGCTAATTTAAAATTTAAGGGAAATTTCCACCCCTTCTCCAACTCTCTTCCGCAGAGAAACTTAGAACGGGTATGTGCATATATCATTCACTTTTGAGATATAAATTCAATAAAATCTTTTTTTCTGCAGATTTCTAATTCAAAATGAAATGATCTGCTATAAATGGATCAATCACAAAATGCCAGTGACAATGGGACAAGAAGATTAACTATCTTTTCTTACTAATAAAACTGATAAAAGGATGATCCCTGAGAAAGCTTCAAATGTTTATGACACTGGTTAAAGCATCAAGATGAAACCATCAGGCCCTAATTTTATTATTACTAAATTATTATTATCCTTGTTGCAACCGAAGAGCTGAATTCATAAACATGAGAAAACAGAAAGGCAATGTGCACCAACATACAAAATTTTCTCTGAAACCAAAACCAAGATCACAAAAGCTACAATTGATTGAAAAATGCAGGTACTAAAGGGATTGAACAGTGTTAACCATACATATCCAGATTGAAATCAGCACAGCTATATAGATACTTACTGGCCGAAAATATCCTGAAGGTTCATCCCCCCACCTCCTCCTCTGCCCCCGCTTGCTGCATGCTGTTTGAGACCTTCCTCACCATATCTATCATATATACCCCTCTTTTCGCTATCCGACAAAACTTCATAAGCTACGAGATTTCACCAATTAAAACAGTCAAAATCTTCCAAACAAATATATGGAGGCGGCTATTGACACATGGATATCTGCTCAACACAGCCACTGTGTGAATAGCCGCGCCTATATCACAGTTTTCCTAAGCTACAATATTATCACCAATATAACTAAAAATAAAAGATGAAATTAAAGAAAAGTGGAATACCATTGTTGATTTCTGCGAATCTCTTGTTCGCCTCCTCATTTCCTTGATTTTTATCTGGATGGTACTTCAACGCAAGCTTCCGATAAGCACGCTTTATTTGGTCATCCGAAGCGCCTTTCTGAACTTGGAGAATATCATAATAACTCTTCCTGTTACACAAACAAAAATCAGTAACTCGCTTTTGAATAAAAATCCATCAACAACAAAAACATATTTTCAAACACTTACGCTGCAATGGCAATCACAAAGTACGATACAAAGCAGAAAAGGAGCAATAATTTTGATCTCCGATGCGCCATGTAACCAGGCACAGGAATCAAAATTACGACACGGACAAATTAGGGTTTTGGATCGGATCTTCAGGCCAGTAAAGTGAAGAACCAATGAGATTTGCTGATTCCTCGAAGAGAAGCAGTAACGTTATACGTATCAATGTACGTATATGATAGCGGGCGTATACGATTGTGAGATCTCTCGTTGTTCGAGTTTGGAGAATGGTGAGCCGTGAAAGGAAGAGAACACGAAGTCTTCATAATCGCAGAGAAAAAAGCTGGGAGAAGAACAAAGGTTTTCAGTATGCAACGTGGTCTTGGGGGAATTAACCAATCAGAGAGCGTCCCAGCTTGTTTGTGCCAGTAATAGTTTGCCACGTGTCCATTCATTTTATTTTGTTCGTAATATTGTTAAAACGTTTTTCTTTTAAAATAAACATATACTCCATCGTCCCAATCTTAACCGGTAGATTACTGTATACTAGGTTTTTGAAAAAAAGTAATAAAGTGATAAAATATTGGGATAGAAAGAGTTATTTATTAGTATTTTATATGATAAAGTGATGGGTAGTTGGGGATCTAGGATGCATGGTAGATTTCGAATTTTTTAATAATGCGATTGTCGGATCTTCGTGCGTCTTGGAGTGCGGATACGGGGTGGGATGACCGATACACCATGTGGCGTGTCGAATTAAAAATATTAATAATAATTTTGGGCAAGTGTCGGACCGCGGTCGATCGTGTCGAGACGGACACGAATAGAAGATGCACATGGGTCAAATTTGTACAATTTATTTTATTTTTTGCCTTGAAATAAATTTATTTTATATTAAATTAACACAAATTAGTCCACAAACAGTAAAAAAATATTGACTCTCTATTGCTCACACGATCACACCACTGTCAAACTGTTAGTCGTTCACATATTTTATTACAATGTTCATCTCAGTTTGATTTTATATTTGTTTAGGTGTTAAAAAATTGCACAAGTTAAAAAGACACATATTTTTTTTTAAAGAAATTGTGAAATTATTTATATATACAAAAAAAAATTGAAAAATTATAACCGTACTCATGTCGTATCTTACCCAATTATTTTTAAAATTTATGTAAAAGACATAAATGTCGTATCGTCATTAGATTATCGTGCATTCAGATCCGTGCAACCTAGTTGGGGATAGAAAGAGTTATTTATTAGTATTTTATATATAAAATGATAAAATGAATATTTTCATTTAAGGAAATGTGCCGTTAAGATTGAGACGTCTTAAATGAAAAAAATTCAGTTAAAATTGGGACGGAAGGAGTATATTGTTTATACTGAAAATTGATACGTGGATTTAGGGGCCGGATTTAGGCCCAGATATTATAATATTCGGCTCGGGCCGTTGGCCCAATTTGACCCAACAACCTGAAAATAACCAAGAAAATTTAATTTTTGTGAAGGATAAATATGAGATTTCCAGTGATTTCAAATGAATATGATTTGAAATTTTTTATATTCCAAATTATTAGTTTGAATTTGTATTTATGAAAATAATTTCAAATGGCTAGATAAATGATGTATAGGACTGTAATTTTTTTAAATAATATCTTATTATCCGAATCAATAATTAGTAAATTTTCATAACAATAATATAAGTGCAGACATGATTCGATCTCATTGTTCAACCAAATAGGTTCGAGCCCACTTTAAAATCATCCAAACCTAAAATTAAAGACAAAAATTAAATGCGATGCCATACACGGGGCGGAGAGTCTGTTTAGAAACAAATCAACATTCATCCCTTCTAAAGTATTAACGTGTTAATGTTCAAATTATGTTAAAATCCATTTGTGAGGCCAGAGGTGTGTCTCAAAATTATGTGGATAAATATATATTAATCTCATGTGCAAAAAGATATGGTATATAGCAAGTGATCTCATCTAAAAAAGATTCTTTCCAAAATATCAAGTAAATTTTTTATTTGCTGTATGGGGCTTAATATTACGAGCCCAAATAAAGCCCAACAACATCATTCGGACATATAATTATAATTATTAATTTCGAATCATAGGGTCGGGTTGTCAATTTGATATCATTTCAGGCCCGGTTGTAATACACACCGCGGCACGGCGTCGCGACGGACGGCGGCGCTCTTACTCCGACGAAGATGAAATCAAAGCTTGCAGCTTCCTTTTACTTATATCTTGCTGGTTATAATCACAGCCAGAACCCGAACTTATTTCCGCATTCCAATTTCAGTTCGTTCAGCTCAATTTCTTATTTCCCCCTTTTCAGGTACATGTTGGAGAAACACTCGTAGCAAAATGCCGTCAAGATCAATGATCAGTTTTCTTAACTTCCGCCATTGCCAGATTAATTGCAGGTAAAACTCTACGGAATTGGTTGAACGACCTATTATTGTCAGTGTAAATATTAAAGTATTTCTGAATGTGTATTTTGTGTTTGCTTATATGATGTTTGGCTGTATTCAATTTTATGGGTTATAATGGTGACATGTGTTGTTTATTGCTGAATTCTTGATGAATAGTTTCTTCAGTGTGTTTGTTCTTCATAAACTAGATTGATGGCCATAGAAGGCATAATAAATAGTAATCTAGATATACCAGTAAGCAGCCAGGAAATTTTATAGTAGCTGCCATTGACATTTATAGCTTACATCTTTATATTGACCAGCTTCCAAACTAAAGGATTTGCGAGTTCAAGTAGGGCAACTCACTTTTCTGTGGGCAATGACGTGTTCTCTGATTTGGGTCCTGTATCAGAATGTCCTGCTAAGAAAATAAAATTGGCTACCGAGAAACATGACGATTTTGTGGTATGTTTTACAGATACCCGTAATGGTGTTTCCTATTAAATTGTGTAGTAATGTTGTTGATCTTGTTTGTTTCCTTTCTGACTTGAGCTGTTGACTCTTCTTCCATTGAGGATGATGATTTTTTGGATTTGGGCCCGGGAATATCTGAATGTTCAGCTAAGAAAATAAAATTGGCTACTGAGAAACCTGATCTTTTTCCGGTATTTTTACAGGTGTTCATTTATCACTGTTTACTCGTGAACTTTGAGATAATGTCATTGATCTTGTTTATATCCTTTGTGAATGAAAATACTGTAGATTATGTTGCATGCTTCTTCCATTGAGGATGATGATTTTTTGGAATTGGGCCGGGAATATCTGTAAATGTTCAGCTAAGAAAATAATATTGGCTACCGAGAAACCTGATCTTTTTCCGGTATGTTTTAATAGTTGTTCTTATATCACTATTTACTCGTAAACTTTGAGATAATGTCATTGATCTTGTTTGTATCTCTTGTGAATGAAAATACTGTAGATTATGTTGCATGCACTCTGTGTAGCTTCAAACACACTCAGTTGTCCTTATCACGATTTGCTCTTAAAATTTGGAGATACTCTTATGATTCTTGTATCAATGTGTCCTTTTCTGAGTGACATTTGATATTTTTAGTGACTACTTTGAGTTCATTTTAGGCAGTACTCATTCTTGTATCAATGTGTCCTTCTCTGAGTGACATTTGATATTTTTAGTGACTACTTTGAGTTAATTTTAGGCAGTACACTGTCTTATGGAGATGGTAAAGCTTTTCTCTACAGTTTAATATTAGGGGTAGCAACATACATCCATAACTTTTCAGCACTTTGCAATCTACAACACAAAATGCGGTGAAATGTTCCTCTACATTGCCAAGTTCTTGCTACTATTGGGTTTAGGAAGAAAGGAATGTACAATGAACAAATAGAGAAAGAAATGGACATCCAAGTAGAGCTGCTGTAGTTATTTTATTTTGTTGTTAGTTAAAGGTTCAAAGATGAACTCAAACCGTCAAGTGTGGATAGCACAAGTGGTTAGAGCTCCACCTTTGAGACCTTGAGGTCTCGGGTTCGAATTTCGGAGAGAGGAATATTTATTCCTCTTGTGGTGGTCCCCCTCTTGTTGGGTTCTTGGTTCGAGTTTCTGCAGTTTGAATTGGTCCCCCCTCTTGTGGTGATTGTGGTTCCGGTCTACATCGAGATGAAATGATGTTGCCATTTGCCCGGTGGTAGAAGGAATTATTGTAATTGATTATCTTAGGAAACTATTGTAATTGATTGCCTTTCCAAAAAAAAAAAAGATGAACTCAAACCCAAAAATAGCTAAAACTTGGCATGCAGGAAATCAACTTATATTCCACAACCAATGTTTTGTAAATGGCAACATAGAAAAAAAAAACACAGTAGCTTGGATGTTTAAATCTCAACAAAAGAATAGAAGGTAAAGTGTAAAATTTGGGTGTGGTTGGATGATTAATGTTTTTAACCCTAATACTTATATATCCTATTTGTATCCAGAAATCCCGTCCCCGTAGAAAGGAATCCCCTTGCAAGCCCCTCTCTTCACATAACAAGTCAAGTGCGAATGAAATTTTATCAGCAGCCACTGTAAAAGCTTCTTCGACTTCAGGTCCCAAGATTGGTGGAAACGGTCATTCACCAACATGTACTGACGACACTAGAAAGCTGTCTGATATAGAAGGTCCACTCTCTGTTTCCATTAAGAATGTACCTTCTACAGTTGGTCTCACGGAGCTCGTAGAAGCTATTTCTATTTTTGGAAAGGTTTCTGGTGCTTCTTTTGTGACTGCATCTAACAAGCTTAGGTGTTGCAACATCGAATTTGCGGTAATTAAAGTTTCTTTATTTTGGTATATTTTTCTTTAGCATATGTTTTACAACATGTTGAGGTAATTCATCCATCTGTGTACAGGATGTAGACTCTAGCAGAAAAGCGGTTATAACTGGTGAAGTTACAGTTGGAAATCGAGTATTTCCAGTTGACCGTCTTGATGCTGTACATCTAGTTACGATTAGAATCACGAACATAAGTGAAAATACTTCTGATTATGATATACATATGAAATGCAAGTCTTTTGGTGAACTAGTGGGATTGACAAGGACGAGCAAGGATTGTGCAGACGCCTTCTTTAATGTGCCCAATCACTCGACTCATCTGGATATAGTTAATAAGTAAGAGTTTCTCCAAAATATATACCACTGCAGAAAATTTTCATTGCATGTTTAATTTAGTTTTCTTTGAACAAAATGTGATTTGCATACTTGAAGATTGAATGAGATGTTATCTCCATTTCGGGTTGTAGGTTAAAAGGCATAACAGTTGATCTCAACCATTGGTAAAGCCCACGACCAAATCCAAGTCATCGGAAATTCCATTGGACGAGGAAGCTCAATACAAGTTAGGTTTACAGATTTCTGATCGCATTTCTGAGCTAAAACGACAACTTGACATGAAAAAAGTTCACTTGGCGGATCTGGAGTACTTGAACGCCAGTATGATGCACATGGAATGGAATCCCTCAGGTAGCAGATGACATGTGTTTATTGCACAATGTTCAGATTTATGGAGCAATAATTAGGGTGATTCGAAGCTAATCAAGCGAACCTCTTGTCACTCGAGAGATTGTAATCGAGCTCAACAATTTCCGATGATAGACTCGCTAGCCTTATTAAGTGCACCATGTTCACAATTTTACTTTACATTTTGCTTGTTTCATGTCTTGTAATATTTATGGCAGTGAATCGTATTGAATCGAGTCAAATCGACTTGTTCTCGATGTCTTGCAGAGCAGTTTCTGGGACGCTCCAGTTTATTTATTTTAATTTTATTTGTCGCTCTTCTCAAAATCATTGAATCATGTTCATTATTGGTCTTTCAATTTTCAGGGGACAGAATCAATTTATTTGGCAAAGCAGCAATGCAAGCAAACATAAATCACTGGCCACATGCGTATGTAAACACGACTTTCATCTTTTTTTACATCACCTGAAAAACACCCGAACAGTGAACAAAAAAACCAAACAACAAATTTGAATATGCACACATAATCCGCAATATTTTTTTTAGGTAAGACAAACTTGAACCTGAGACCTTAGCCAAAGTGACAGATGTAACATCTGGGTGCTGTAAAGTACGTTTAATTCAATCCCAGAATAAAAATGAACTTGATGCGATCGTGTAATAGAAATCCTCTTAGTGAAGGTTAGGACAAAAAAATTAAGCAATATGTTATTATAAACGTTTGCAAAAGCAGCAAGTGTCCGTGGAAGCATATACCAGACGAGCAGCGAGGCACTCCAACAAAAATCAGTACAGCAAATTAGATCATCCAGGTCAACTGAAACTTTAATAATAGCCAGAAAACCGGGGGCAGCACAAACTCCAAGCAGCAAGGCCACAGCCCACAGGGTAAACTGAGAAAAACGAACAGCTTCCATATTCACAAATATTCAACACTGAAGCAAGTCAATGAACCTAAAGCCTGAAAGTTTCATTCACCAGAAGATTCATTCCCTTTCAGATTCAAATCCAACGAGCAAGACTTCTCCACGTTTTCACTCTCTGATACACTTAATGGTGTACATTCAGGAATCTGATAGCTCCTCTCATCAACATCAAGCTTCATATACGAACATGGCCTCTCCCCAACCACTATATTGCTCCCAGATTCTTGTTGCAATTCAAATTGTGATGACCCTAAAGGCTGTGATCTCATTTGCACAGATCTCAGAAGAGCAGCCCTTCTTAAGTCAGCTGAGTGACATATGTCACTTGGGGATGATGGGAATCGTCCCTCGGTATCAGAACCACGCTGACGTTGCTGTGAAGAGGGTGTAAGCGAACCATGTGAAGAATATGAAGTGGTGGGATGTCCTGAAATGAATGCGCTTAGGGGTTTTTGACACCTGTAAGGAGATACGGGGCTAGTAGGAGCACTCTCGGGCTGGGAAGAACAAGTGTTGTCGTAATACCTTGAGTCGTCTGAATCTTCTGACATAGGTGAATATTGTACAGATGTTTCATCCCTGAAATTATAGATGTTGAGGGAAAGTCAACACGAGAAAAGATGAACAAATGCCAAACAGGGAATATGGTGTTCATCATCACAAGTACAACCATATATTGAGTTTAATTAGCCTCACACACATATATCACAAAAAGAAAGGTTTTTGTTTCACCCTCTCTGCTTGTAAAAGTTTCTTTAACTTATGTGTGCAGCCATTGTTATACGCAAATGAAAGGTTATAGTCAAACCCATATGTTCAATAAAAAGGCCCAAAATAGTGTTAATTTCTTCATTTCTGGAAATGTTACTCAGGTTTTAGGAAATAAGGTGAGTGCAAATGCAAATATACACTTGACTTTCTTAAGTTTTCGCATTATTTATATTTCCGACGAGCTTTTATCACATCAAATCTTTTCTGGGAGCCAGAATTCATGCTTAATTGACTTACATGTATGCAAATATGTATGATTACAATAAGTATGAGAGGGCGGCGTATTATAGACTTTACTAATTTTGCACATATAAAAGAAATATTGTACTTACCTATGATAGGGAATCGTGCTTTCAGACCTTATAGGAGAATCCATAAGATTATCAGGCATGTTATCTCCAACCGTCAATCCATTCAAACTTGAAGCCATAATCTGCAATCCTTTCAATATAATATAAGAAAAGGTAAGGCACAAGATGCATCCAAAGACACAAACATTAGCAAATCATGAATAAGCATTCCTACTCAGAATAATTTGTCAAATGAAAATCATTGAATATATGTATTATACAAAATCAATATGTGTGTGTACTGTGTATTACAGCTCAATTTGTACAAACATTTAAGTTGATTGTTTGTACAAAGAGGACAAATTTGTTGTTTCATAATTTTTAGCTCATAAAAATCCAAGCTTCAAAACAGACAGCATAAATCCAAATTTCATAATAATTTCACATAGATTTCAATTTGAAATAAGCATAAGAGTACAAAAGCTTGAAGCGAATTCACATTTAAAAATCATAATTAATTATAAAAGTAAACAAACTTGTGAGAACTGAGAAACATGCATTTTCCGAAAAGGAAACAATTGATAATTGAAACAAGAAAATACACTACATTAGAAATTAAATCAGACCTCACTAAGATATCGCTTATGAGAGTGCAGATTATCGACATAAACCTCATCTTCGGGATCTCTACCCCGTTTAGCACTCGCCGCCGGAGAAGAAGACGGCGAAGCGGTGGCGCCACTTTCCCATCCCATATCGACCTCCAAAAATTTTCTCCACTCAGAATTGCCGTTTCAACACATCTCAAAAGAAGAAAATTTTACATTTGGGCAGATAAGGGGCCGAAAGGAATTGAAATTTTTGCTTTTACTTTTTCGACTGGTTTAAGTAAAAGGCTTCTATCTCAAAAGGAATTGAGAAGATGACGATAGTGTTCCGGGTATGGGCTGAAACCAAATTAAATCGGTTAGATTCAGATCTGAATTAGCCCATTCAATGAGGCCCATTAATCGGTATTTATGGGTAGAAAAGTAAAATCACGAGTTTCCAAATTGGTCTCCGACAACTTTTCGAAACAAATATACATAGACTGCTATTGGTATGGGTTATTATGGTTTTAATAGTGGTTAGTAATTATTTACAAAGTCATTTGGTAACCAGCATATAGCCCGTACTAATTAGTAAGGATCCGATTTTTTTATTGATGACCCGCACCATAATAGCGATAATTTCCTGTGAATCACTATTCCCTTTCACATTAAATAATATCTCCTCCCCCAAGGTATTCGCCGAAGAGGGCTTCTACAGTCACTTTCGACGGACGACTTTGCCTCCCTCAAGAATAATATATCACCCAAATTATTGAGGCTCCTGTTCATTATTTGTCTTGGTCGAGGGTTTTTTCGATTTTGGGAGCGACGAGCGGCATTTGAAATTTGGCACGACGGACGACGGCGACGACGTTGTGAGTACAATCGACGGCGGCGTTGTGAAACATGGTTGAAACGGCGGAGTTCTTCATCCCCGAAGCGCCCCCTTTCTTCTTCCTCATCTTCTTTGCCCAATTCCAAGCGATCCAAGGTTAGGGTTTTCTCTTGTATTGATTCAGTCCTTTTTTGTTGTTTTTTGATAATTTCAGCGTGATTTGCCTAGACTTGCTCGTAGCGTTTTGTTTATTCAGATTTTCAATTTGTTTGAATTTCGTTTCAAACCCTCAATTGAACCTGCTTGTTCTATTAATTTGGAATTGTTAACTAAATCCAAGGAAAAAACAAGCATAATCAATTTTATTGCTTGATTCAATTCTGGAACAAAGTAATGGATTAAAAAAAAGCTAGATTACTGGGGTGTCTCAAGCTATATTGCAATATGAACTCAACAAGAAAGCAGGACCCTTTGTTTTAGTTCTTGATGTTACATCAAATGCTCTTATTTTTTTGCAACCTAAACAATGTAAATTCATGTATCTTGAATGTCTGGTAGTATTACTGGGGTGCCTCTGATTTCAATTTCCCTTTCCTTGCAGTGATAGGTTCATTGGAGCATCCCTTGCAAAGTTTATATACTGAAGGTTCTGTTACATCAGATAGAGACAGGTTTAATTTGGATTTCCTAGAGAAGAATGACTCCACTGGTAACATGAGTATTGTTCCTTGTGTTATGTTTAATAAATGATTGTATATTTACAAATTACAATATATGTGAATAGTTGAATGAACTCAGGCTTCCTGTCCCATGATTCTTTTTACATGCATTCACAACTTATTCATTAAGCAGGCCTTAGTTTTTTAATGAATTTGCAATTGCAATGACGCTATTGTGCAATTTGCTCTTTGTTTTGGTGGTGGAGCTCTCTTTCTCCTTCTTTTTTCTTGTTGGAGTGAGCCATAGTATGTTGGTCGTGGCCCATGAGTAAAAGATGTAATTGTGCTACTTATCATTCCTTTTACCTATTGATTGTGTTGTTGAACATTTGTGAGAGCTTGATGGATATTATCAATCATTAGTTGATATGTTATTTAGCATTTATTTAAAAAAACTACATATATATATGCACCCTTTTTATGTAAAGTAAACACTGGAGCAACTAGCAGGTACATATGCCATTAGCTTAATTTAATTTATTTAGCATTCTGGGATCAGTGTATATCTCTTGAATATTTTTTTATTATGTAGATATGTTATCTTTGTTGAGGGTTTCGTGGAAGGCTCCATGTCCAGTCTCGTGGAATTATAAGCACATCGGGAATGGGTAAGACTCCAGTGGTCATGTAAATCCTCTTCTTGCTATTCATCAGTCAAAATTATTGGGTTTTTTAAATTTTTGTTTCAATCTATTGACGATCCTTGGAATTTTGAGATATTATATGGTAGTTGAGCAAATTTTAAGATATTAATGGGTAAGACTCTAGGATTTTATGGCTTTTCTTATAGTGGTCTGAACCACACATCTTATAAATTCTTGATTTTATTAATTTTTTTATAGTGGTGTGAGGCCTTTTGGTGTATCACTCTTGGTTGCTGGATATGATGAGAAAGTTGTTGTATCGATGGAAGCTTACAAGAAAGAATTGGAAGAGTACAACCAGAAATTGACAGCTCAAAATAATGATGATTAGATTAATATGTTGTTTGTTTGGAGGATGTTCAACAATGATTATGTTGATGAACTTTAAAATTTGATCATTTGATTGAATAGTATTTTTATTTTCTAAAATATAGGTTTTGTGTTGGGATATTAATTGATAGCCCTGTGTTTAAGAACATCAACTTGTGTAGGGATATTGATCATTTGGACGATGTTCAACAAAGATTATATTGATCGTTTAGATTTGATAATTTGATTTAATAATATTTTTATTTTTTAGAATGCATGCTAGCTTTGTGTAGGGATATTAGTTGATAGTCCATTTCATTAAATTATTTTTAATATCTGCAAAACTTAATAAACTTGAGCCAAAATTCATTCTTGAAAGGCCTAATTAGCTTTCTAGTAAAAATGAAGCAAAGAATTTTGGGAACAATATATCAAACATGGTAAAAAATATAGACATGACCATTATTAATATCACATATTAGCCCACAGTTAAAAAAAATGAGGTTTTTATGTTTGGGTACAAGGGTAAATCGGATATTTCAGTGAAATTCACAATTTATACATGTTTATTATCATCTGCCAAGTGGTACTACAAATTTTACACAAGTTTATTACCCCCTACCAAATGGAATACTAATTTTATCTTGTTATTTTTTTTACGACTTACCAAACGATATAATACTACCAACTCATATTATATTATACAAATCTCCTTTATCCTACCTTTTTTTATTAACCCCTACCAATCCCTACCAATCCCTACCATATTGTTTTATACTCCGTCAGCCCACGATAATATGCAACCCAAAATGGGTACAAAGATTAAAAATTTATAATGATGAGTAGAATTTTTGAAGGGTAATTTTTTAAAAAATTATGTATAAAAATAAAAAAATGAATTGAATTGTGTGTATATATGAGGCCAAAAGTAATACTATCATTTTGTGTAATATTGTAGATATGGTGAGGATGAAAATTATTAAGAGTTTCTATTTTTGGGGTGAGCATGTTTTTATGAGACGGACCGGAAATGAAAGTGTGCACATTATCTTGGGATGAATGGAGTACTTATCAAAGCAATTTTTTTTTTACCTTTTTCGGAAGTATTAAAAAACATTATTGTTAATTGTTATGCAAAAAAAAAATTATTGTTTAAAAATGCTTTATTTTTCAAACAGTCATAATTTTTGTATATAATAGTGATAATTTTTATACATAACAGTGATAAAATTCGATTTATAGAAATGTTACTCTTCAAATTTTACTTATGAGTAGATCTTGTGATCATCAATGCATCGTATAACTCATGCACATTTTTTAAATGAGCAATTTCTTTTAAATGTTCAAGCTCGTCCATAGTAAATTTGGTGCATACAAGTCATTTATCTTTACTTATTTATTTGTTTTTAGTGGACCTAATTGGTTCCATTGGGACAAAGATAATTAGTGAAAAAGTGGTAGGCAGCTTAGGTGAACCATACAAGTCATTTATCTTTACTTATTTATTTGTTTTTAGTGGACCTAATTGGTTCCATTGGGACAAAGATAATTAGTGAAAAAGTGGTAGGCAGCTTAGGTGAACCACAAGACTATTTTACTAGAGCTTTGTAACGTGTTCCATTATGAATGCTGCAAATTGTAAACTCATCAATTGTGTTTGGCAAACTCTGGTAAAATTTAAAAATAAGTCAACTTTCACATTATAAATTATTTCCACTTTCTATTTTAAATTGTTTCGTTTCTTTATTTAACTTCGTGTTTTATTAAATGAATTATTTATTAGTATTTAAAATGATAAAGATATTTTTAAGGTAGTGTATGATAGTTCTACCCCTCATCTATCCTACACCTCCTTAAAAATTATTTTATCATTTCATATATTAATAAACAACTCACTCGTTAAAATACGAGATAAAAGTGAAATGACCAAATAAAAAAATGACGGAGTAGTATAATTTTATAATTAAGTATTTTTTTTTATTATTATTACAAGAGAAACCATCTCATTGAATGTTCCTCATCACCCAACTACACATTTCGATACCTCTAAATTAAATTGTAAATTACAAATAGTATTTTATATAACCAGAGCATTGCTAATTGATAAATGTATGTGGCAATGTATGTGATAGAATTTTGAGTGTGTCGTGTGTGAATATCCAACAACTACCAAAATTTCAGTAAAATTCGACCTCCGATCTCATACTTATTGAATCCATGCACATACAAAATATTATTCATAAATTTAGGTTGATATTTAAATGTATTGAAAATGAAAAAAGGAAAACAATATTCAGATTTGTTAGGGGATGTTCTTTTGCTGAGTTTGAACTTGCACAAGAAATTAAGCTGCAAATATGTAGGTGGATGTATGTATTATTATTAACATGCTTAATCATTTTATTTATAAGTATATTTGGCGCTTTAGGAGGATGTGCAATTCATTTTTATAATTCAGGACTGAACATATATAACGGTGGTCGGTGGATAAATCTGGTGTCTTAATTGAGGCAAAATATAAGGGGAATAATTTTTTTTAAAAAAAATATGTGAAATTGATTAAGAGGTATAATTTATGTTATTAAAGGGTATTAATTGTAATAATTGAAAGGTATGTCATTTTATTATATAAAGAATATTACTCATAATACTTAAGGGTATGTTTGTTTAGGGCTTATAGTGGGTGGAGAAAATCCTGAACTTTGAAATCTAGAATTTTAAAATCCTAATGAATAATAAAATTGTATGTTTGTTTTGAGATTTTATAGGGTATGATTATATAGGATTGTAAAAAAGTTGATTGATTTGTATTATTATATTATTCTTGTAATGATTGAATGATTGAGTATTGTGTTGGAAATTGTGTAAAAGTGATAATATTATTATTAATGGGAATAGATGCAGATGTAGGGTTTAGGTTAGGTTTTAAATTGGATTTTGAATTCCTGATTTTAGTATTGTATTAAATGAGTATGTGGAATTGTAAAGTCCAAAATCAGTCCGGAATAGTCTCAAAACAAACATACCCTAAGAGTGTGACTTATAGAGAAAAAAAGTTTTTTGGTCTCATAAGTTTTTTGGTCTCATAACTTATCTACTGTCCATTTTTCGTCCCAAAAAAAATTTAATTGTCCAATTTTGGTCTTATAACTAAATTGATTGTCCAATTTTATCGAAAAATCATGAACAACTCCGTTTTTCATCACATGTCGGTAAAATTTTGGGGTTTTTCTATACCCTCGATGGCGTGAACATTTATTTTTTTTTCTTTTTAATTTTTTACATTATTTAATAAATTAAACTACACAAATGTAAATAATTCAATAAATTTATCAAACATAAAATTTAAAATCTGTAAATGTAAGGAGGACTAAATTTTACCGGCACGTGACTCGCACAAGATCGAAAACGACATTTTTTCTGGTGAAAATGAGACCAAAATTGGGCAATCCATTTAGTTATGGGACTAAAATTGGACATTAAATTTTTTTGGGACGAAAAATGGACATTACATAAGTTATGAGGCCAATTTTTTTTTCTGGTGACTTATATTATAACAAAGGTATTAATAGTAGAATTGTCGAAGCGAATTGACCGTGTCGAATTGCCCAAAAACTTACTTAAACCCATATTTTTTGCTTGGGTTTTGGGGACCACCCAACTGCTGGGGCTTGGGTGAAAACAACTCAACCTAACCCAACCCAACCCATTAATGGTGTGGCTAGCCATGGACTTTTTTTAATAAAATATTATTTTTTTACATGTATTAGTTATAATAAATTTTAGAGTAGGTCTTCGATAAAACTTGTTAATATCATTAAATTTTTACCACTACACTTATAAACTAATATAATAACACTTGTAAACTGAGATCATAATATTAAATGCTAGAGGTATTAGTTTATAAGAGTATTGATATCATTTTATAAGTGTAATGATATTAATTTCATAATATAAACATGTTTCACATGAGAATTTGTGTAAATTTTAAACATCATATGAACAATGCCTTAATTAATAATTAAAACAAACAAAGCTTACAATAAACTAAATGATTAAGCAACAATATCCACAAAATAGTCGTAATAAATAAAATGTTTTCATATGTTGCGTGCGTAAGTGAGAAATAAATTATTTTTTGTATTTATATTTCTGTATTTTAATTAAATTATTAAAAAAATTAATTTTTTTTAAGCCTGCGGGCCAACCCAACCCGCCCCAACCCACTCCAACCCACGGCCCAAAGCAGGTCAACCCAAATAGTCCCATTTTTACGACTCGCCAGAATACTCAACCCAACCTACCCTCATATATATACAAATTCGGCCCAACTGTTAATGCCTAAAATTTATTTTGACAAATTTAATTAATAGTGATAATGAAATCGTAGCATATATAATAAAAATATATTAATTATAATAAATGAAAAATTATATTTGTAAATATAAAATTAATTTTACGATGAACAAATTTAACGCTAGCGTCACAACTTAAGGGTATGTTTGTTTCGGGATTCACTCGTATGGGCTTAGGACTTTGAAAACTACATCCCATTATAGTTTGAGATTTAAAATTAAACTTCAAAATCTTCTCCTATAAAATACACTGCTTTCCCCTATTTTTCACAAAATTCAATACAATCATATTACTAATTTTTCACTTTCAACACACAATATAATAATCTACATCAATTATTATTAAACATTGATTTGATATAAAATAAAATCTCACCCTATCAAAATCTCAAAACAAATACATATTTTTTACTATTTACCAAGACTTTCAAATCCATAGGATTTTAAAGTTATGATTTTCTTCACACGACTAAATCCCAAAACAAACATAACCTAATTGATTGATAGATCTTTTGGAAAGTAAAATGACAACCATATTAAATCTTTCATATGTTATAAAAGATATTTTGGCTAGGAAGGAAAAGGAAAAAAGAGAGAACATCCAAAAAGTGCATAATCATGATCTTAAAAAAGGACTAGTGTGGGGCAGATGTGGTATGCACCTAACAAGTTGCAAGATTGCAATCTAATATTATTGACCCATGTGAGAACTGAGATATGAATGGCAACTTGACATTTGACAATTTGTTTTATTTATCTTATCCTCTTTTAAGTAGTTTGTGCAATTTAGTTATTTATAAAATTATATTGGTGTGGCACAAATTATTTTTACGTATCACAATTTACCGCATGGACAAAATCGCTAAAATTATTCTAAAATTATTCGATTTGGCTAGCCTTTAAAAAAGAGTTATACACTTGAGCGAGTATTGATTTGCGAAAAGAATCCTAGAGCAAGCACCAAAATATTGAATAAAACGATAGAGCGTCGAGCACCAAAGGTTAACCTCGTCCAATATAGAGCCCAACCATCAACAGAGCGTCAATCAAATAAGACACTTCAAGATAGGAAAGACATCCCTTTAGCAGTGGTAATTGGCAAAAAAATATTCATTGTTCTATCAAATCAATCCATTATTATTTTATTCGATCCATTGCCACATCAATCCACACTAATCCTCTAGAATATATATTGGTTAACAACATATATCATGGCCTACAAACAAATATTATAAAACCACTCTGAGTATAAGTTATAAATAATACTCCTTCCGTCTTAAATTTGTTTACCCGTTTATTGACACTTTTATTACTCTCTCCGTTCACAAAAATTGTGTTCATTTTTCTTATTTGTCCGTTCATTAAAAATGTATTCATTTTTTTTATGAACACACTCACTTTATATTCATCCTTCAATCATCACTTAATTATTCATATTGTCATTATTTTACCCACAAAATTCACTTTATCTATAAATAAACCTCACAATACCCTATAATATTTTTTACTTTATCTACATTTTCTTAAAACATATGCTCAAATAACTGTGGACAATTTTAATAGACGTTGGAATTATTATTTAAAATGATGAAGCGACTAAAAACACAGAAACTGAAATTAGATACATGAAAAAGTAAATGAAATGGCATTATATTCCAAAAGTACCAAGAAAATATTTTTTCTTCAAGTAAAAAATTGAGCTCTCAAATTCCCAGCTCGAACCATGCTCATCTTAATCTAAACAAGATCTAAAATGTTCTTTCCATATAAAATAAAGTGATAACTTCATATTCATTACAAATTTCCTCCCATGCAGCAAATATGAACAAAGATATGGAATAAATCGAAAATTACAACTCTTCAAGCAACAGAAACAGCTCTTAAACTGATCACGATTCACATCAGTGGAAAACAATCGGCAACAAAATCACAATAGCAAGTGATCCAAATAGATTCTCTCACACACAGAGAAGAATAGTTGCCTTTTTCCAAAATAGACAATATTTATAATAAAAAGGAGAAGGCATGAATTAAAATAGCCCAAAACCTATACATAAATGCATATTTAATTTCATATATCTGAATTGAATAACGTTTTGAATTTCCAATTCACCTGGAAGAAATTGGGTTCAGATTTTTTGTAAATCCACTGAAAGCGCCATAACTCTTGGAACTGAACCCCAAGCACCCTAGCAAACCCTGCCTGTAAGGCAGAAACGTCTTCTTCTTCATCTCCTCCGCCTGAGCTCTGTTCGCCGTGTAATGTAACTCGTGAGCCGACGGCGGCGCCCACCGCTTCCAAACGCCGTGAGCCGGTTTTCCGGCAGACGGAGTTTTCACCTTTTTCTTCGCCTCGTTTTTTACTTTCTTATTTTCCTTCGCCGGATAAAATGAAATCGCCGACCAGAACCGGTCCTTGTTGTTAGCTCTCCCCTCGCTTTTGCTCCTGTGCAGGAGATCCTTCAGAAATATCCATTTCATCGAGTTCCTTCCAGATGTGGATGACGACCGCGACGACGAAGCTGATACCGACGGCGTCGTTTCGTTCGATTCGTTCCCTTTCGCTTCAATTTGATCCTCCGTTATGCATTTCCCTTCGTAATCCACCGCGGTGCGTAACGGCGACATGGATCTGGCTTTCCTGTGAGATTTCTTAATACTCCGCGATTTAAAATTAAAATCCCTGCCTCTCACCTCACCGCTGCACAGATCTAGAAATTTCGCAACATCTTCTTCCTGCGGTCTCCGCAATTGAGATGGCAAATCAATTGGACGGATCTGGCCGTTGAAGAACAGCTCATCCGCCGACGTCATCGACGAATTCACGCCCTGCCTATTTGGGGAAAACCGCGACGAAAACTCAAATTCAAACGAACCGGAATCCGACGACAGGTAAACCGGCTCATAATCCGACGGCGACGTCTTGATCAGTGTTTCACCGGAAAACAGGTGGTGCGTAGGGCTCGTTGGAGCGCTGAAAAAGTAACCGGAGGGAGGAACATGAGCTGGACTGGACGGAGCGCTGACGAAAGGCGTGGAACAAGTACTGTGGAAGTCCTCGATGAAGCGCGGCGGCGAGATTCCGGCAGGTGAAGCATTATTGGAGAGAGAACTGGGGGAGCATGGGGAAATGGGGGTTCTGAGCAGCACTGACTTATCTTGGTGGACACGCACTTATTGTACGCAGGTGCAGTATGCAGAGAGCTCTCTCTCAGCGAGAAGGGGGCATTGCTCCCATATTTCGTTTTTTTTTTAATTATTTGTATGATTTTTTAATGTACTTTATACGTGTTGGCTTGTGATTCGTGCTACATTGGCATGTGGTTCCACTCATCGAATGACGGTTCAGCCCTTATTTATTTCATGTTTGTGCAAATTTGGCAAACAAGGCGCTGTCTTCATGGTTTTCTTTTTCTTTTTTTTTACTTTAATAAATACTCCCTCATTCATATATTAATAATTTGCATATTTTTTATTTAGATGTTTCAATTTTCAAATAAATTTGCACACTTTTTTATTTAAATGTTTTAAATAATTTGGACACACTTAAAGTAAAAGATTTTCATAAAGCCCACCTTCAAAATATACATAATTTTATATAAAATATTATTAATTTTGGATCCGAACATACACAAAATTCAACCCATTTTTTTTTACTTTATACATAAAAATTTATAAAACTATCCTTAAAATTTTACTTCTTTCGTTCCAATCTTAACCGCACATACATTGTGTGCTCGAAGTTTAAGAAAAAGTAATATTTGAAATTTAATTTTATTGAAGAGTAGAATAATATTTATTAAGGTAATAAAATGATAAAGTGTTAAGGGTATGAGTAAGTGATATATTGTAAATAAGTGTGTGTTTGAATGATGTGAGTTAAAGTGAGTATTTTCATTTAGGCCTCGTTTGATTTAGTAGATGTGATAGATATGGAATGATGGAATTTGTGATGGATTGCACTGTTGGGAAATATGTTTTGGTTAAAATTAATGTGTTTGGTTTGATGAATAAAATTTTAAATTATTGTTGGGATATATTATTTTTTGTGTTTGGTTTGAATGATAAACCCTACAATTATGTAATATGACTAAAATGCCCTTGGTAATCAATTTATTATTAAAAAACCATTCTCCTTCATCCCTATGATTAAACAATTCTTCACGCGTCAAGCAACATACATATACATCCCCAATTCCTCATTTCATGTTCATGTTAATTGAAAAATCCAATGGTAAGTAAATTCTTACCCCGCAGAGGGGTTGGCTCCCTATCAGTCATGTACCCAAATGAATCCAATGAGCAAAATGCTCTCATGTACCACCATTTGTATTATCATATTCCACATTCAAAACTCATAGGGTTCATATTCAAAATCATATGATATATTCAATCAAAACATATATCAATTAACCCTATATTCTGCAAATCAAATCGATTTTGGGCATCATAAAAAAACCAAATTTTTTTACATCAAACCAAACAAATTATGGTCAAGATTAACGGAAACACTGGCATAAACCTTTAATCTCCAGTCAAAAAACCCTAATTTAACAAAACCCAATTTCACCGGAAACCCTTTCTCATAGGAAATCGCTCATTTAAAAAAAAACCCAAATTAGTGGAAAGAACAAGAGAAAATAAAAAGCACTGGGTCATACTCGAACAAATTATTACCTCTTCATTTGTCAATTATTCGCCATGAATTGATGGGTGTGGGTATGAGTTCTGAGTTTCTTTGCTCTGAAATTGGGTTCTTCATCGCTCAAGTTTGATAATGGCAAACGATGTAAATAACCTTGGAGTTCAGTATTTAAAGTGGCATTTTTTAATATATATATATTGTTATGAAAGGGTGTTTTCGTCTGAATGGGGAAATATGTGAGGGCAAAATGGTATTTAGACACGCACGGATAAAATAAACGCGACCCCCACCCTGTGACGGAATATCATTCAATTGGGTGATAAAACAATAATTCGCACCGGGCTTTCCATCAATCATGGACCTTAGTCCACCATTCCAAACTGAATTTTCTCATGGATAAAAAAGTCTGTCCTTCCATTTCCACCAAACCAAACGCGGCCTTAATGAAATGTGCAGTTAAAATTGGGACGGACCGAAACGGAATATGTGCAGTTAAGATTGAAATGGAGAAAATACTTATTACTCAATTATTTTAATGTGTGTGTCCATAAAAAGGTGCAAGTTAAATTACCTCTCAAAATCTATTTATTACTCTATTTTTTTTAATTTTTTATGTTCACCGAAATGTGCAAGTTAATTTAGGACGGAGAGAGATATTCTTTGAAGATGGAATCTCTAATGATTGGTCATTTGTTTGTTCCTTACTCGACATGACTCATTAATTATATTATATATAAATTATAAATTTATAAAACTCAATCTAATTTAAAAAGTATGACCCAAATATCAAGAATGTTTATCTCAAACATGAGATAGTTTCATATAAAATTTTATTTTAATATAATAATCCTATACATAATTTATTTTTCTTATTTATGTACATTAATATTAGATTGTTAATTCATTATATATAAGATAAGGTTTAGTGTGTTAAAAAATTAATTATATTACATTTAAAAAAAATAATATGTAATATTTGTCAATATTAGTAGTGTTGTTAGCTTGTAATAAGATATTTTATGATATAATTAAATAAATTAAATATTTAAAAAAGAAAAAAGAAAAAATGAAGCTTAATTATTATTTTTTTTTTAATCTATTTAAAAAAATAATCTAAAAACTAATTATTTAATGAAATAGAAAGCAAAATTAAGCTAGTCAAATAATATTGTCTCATGAGAATAACAATTATAAAATTAACTAATGAAATTAAAAAAAAAATATATATACGCTATTTTAAAGTTATTAGGTTGATTAGAAAATTTCATATTGATATCTTTCTCAAGATAATATTTATCATATTAGTGTTTTAAAATTAGAATGTATTTACTCAATTTAATACTAGGCAATTAAATAAAATCATTAAAAAAATTCAAAGCATATTCGAATTAAACAATAATTTATAATGTGGAGATAGAAAAAAATGTAAAAAATTGAATGACAATTATAGAAACTGGAGAGGGGACTAAAAAAATACGCCAATTATTGTAAAGAAGATAGAGAAAGAGTGGAGAAAGTGTGAAAAAGGGAAGGGAACAAGTTTTTTCCAAGACTTTATTATTTTTATATATGTATAGGTTCCTTTCAAAATAATAATAATAATAATAATATATATATATGTTAATTATAATTTATTTAAAGTGTGAGTTTTTTTTATACATATGACAAATTTGTGATGACTGTAATTCTTCTTTAAATGTAAAATTTAAAATATAGAAATAAAATTGTAATCTTTCATTGTACCAATTCTTCTTTTAAGGGAAATACGTTCCCAATAATGCTCGACTGCGTGACACCAGTCACACCAAGCCATCGGAACGTCACTTGTGCCCTTTTCAATTTTCCAGATTCTTCATTATTTTCCTCACAACTTTTATCCCATTAATATTTTTCGGGCCATCCTAAGTCCTACCCTGAATCTAATCTTATTAAGCCAGTCTGGCCCATTTAAGATGTAGGCCCTAAACAACGTCTTAGCCCAACAGTTCTATTTCAGCACCTTTTTTTATTGAAAAAATTAAAAATAATACTCTTCGATGCCGCAAAGAAATTTTGATATACATAATTTTTTTAATGGTATCAGTAAATACTAGTGCATACCAAAGTTTTAATATATTGTTTGATACCGAAATTTTGGTATATTAATAGGCATATTTACCGAAAATATCGAAATATCAAATCTTTTTACTGGTATGTATCAAATTATCAATTTTTTTAAATGTATTGTTGGTAACGTAGCAAAAAATTTGGTATGTATGATACCGTTACAAAAATCTCAATATACTTGAAAAATAAGTATTTTTAGTATTTTCATTTCAATAAGTGTAGTATAAGTGTATAACAAAATTTTCGATATTTTCTTCAACCCTATCCACACCACATGGCAGTATTTTCTATAAGGGAGGTGAAATACAAGAAGACACTTCCCTTCCAGATGTTTATACACATCAACAAACATCTATAAACACTTATCTCACATCCCATTGTCAACCAATTAGTGCCTCATTTGCACATTGGACATCTGCTCAGTTTTATTATTATCATTTTTCGGTAAGAAGTAGTATTATTTACATCCTGGAAAAATGGTCCCCAAAATTGAAAATACAGAAGTTGTTTTGTACAAGTATCTAGCAGTCTATTACAATTTTAGGATTTAAGATCAAACCATTATAAGAGAAATTACAAATTGAGATGTATTTTGTCAAACACCAACTTCAAAGTCGTTAATTTCCTTCGCAACCTTTCTCGGGTCCCAAATGATTCCCTTAAAGACATTTTTATTTCTAAAAGCAAATCGCAAGATGTGTACCTTTCTTTCCATGTCAGATGCTCGAATGCTGGAAATGAATTCTTTTATGAAAGGGGGAAAGATAATTCAACCACCTATATATGTCCATTCAAATTGTATATGATGTCTTGCATTAGAAAAAAAAATGATTTGAAATCTCCACAAACTCTCCACAAAGATTGCAACCAGCCTCGTTGGTCGATTTTATCATTTTTCTACATATGTGATTGACTTCTTCTAGATGATTATAATTACTTATAATTTCTTGCAAACACCGACCATAGTAAGAGCTCTGTAAATTTACAATTATTGCAAAAATAAAAGTTATTTTTAATCAAATATGAATATATAGTTCATATAATACTATTGTTAGGTGATTAACTGGTTGTTATTGTGTTTGATTTTTTCGGTACAATCACGTTCCAACCTGAGAAGTACAACATCAACCACCAACAACATTATCAAATTGTTGTAAAAAAAAAAAAAAACTGAAATGAAGAATAATAACAACTATAGTAATTAAAACTCATCATAAACATTTTAAAAATCACTATGAATGGATGTAGTGAAATATTGAGCAGACAGAGAATATATTATCATATCCATTTATGGAAAGATATACAAATGCTAATATAAATATAGAAAGATTTGTTTCGGAGACAATATTACCAACAATGGAGGCCCATTACATATGGGCCCTTTGAGTCCACCAAAATTGGATTCTCATTTTCCATTTTCGTATTTTGATAAGAAAAGGGTTTAGGGCTTTAGCCTTTATCAAGTATTTAGGCAAAAGAAGCCCTCGATAGTGGTTCGTTGTGAAAAGGGATAGTGACTGCAGTTTGACATAGCAAAGGGAGATTCTTTTTGTTCCTTGAAGTCAATAAGATTTTCCCCTTTCCCTGAATTTAACGCCAACTTGTGCCTAATTAATCGATTATATTCTCAATTCATACTGCGAGATAAATTACCGTAGCGAAATTGTTTTGTGATTGATAAAAGAGGAGGGAAATGAAGTACGTTTTGGTCACCGGAGGCGTCGTGAGCGGCCTCGGAAAAGGCGTAACCGCCAGTAGCCTCGGCGTTGTGCTGAAAGCTTGTGGTCTTCGCGTTACCTCCATTAAAATTGGTATGTTATTTTATTTTTTATCTGCATTTTCAGTTAACCGGAGATACTGGTTATGAAAATGGGAACCGAAGCTCTGTTTTTGGAACACACGGTTTAATTGAAATGAATTTGATTGTGTGAGGCACTTATCTTATTAATATGATTATGATATCAGTTTTCTATGCATGATGCCGTATTCGATTTTTAAAGTTCGTGAAAATGAGGTTAATTTGCTTAAAGGGCATTGAGACGATATTTGAACCATTTTTCTCTGATATGTTTTGAATGCAAATAGAGCCTTAGTTTTCTCCAGATATCCTTATTGGTGCCTTGAATTATCCTGTGGATAATAATTTAAACTGGTTGGTTGTTCGAGTAATAATATGCTTGGGATGAATTGACCATGCATTTTGATAAGAATTTTGTTTTTGTTTTTTTCTGTTTGTAGGTTGTGGGGTTTTCTCATGTTCTCTTATTTTAATAGAATGCTTTTGTCCTGATACTTGCTTAGCAGATGTTTTAATGCATCAAATTTTTTTCAATTTTTCCGTGTATACAATATTAATGTTTTAGTTTCTTTAAAGGAGATTGTTTAATTGCATGCCTTTTTTCTGGTGGTGCTGTTACTCATTTCTTTCTGTCTTTGCAGATCCCTATTTAAATACGGATGCTGGTACAATGTCTCCATTTGAGCATGGAGAAGTTTTTGTTCTAGATGATGGTGGAGAGGTATTCTCAAATTTGCCATTGATCTTGTCAGCTTTAGTTTTTCTTTTTCTTTTTTTCCTTTTTATTTTTCTTTTTTCAAATTTACCCTAAATTTTAGTCCTTTATTGACCTCTCATGGAAAGTACGGATGTCTTTTGCTTTCTTCTCAAGAAGTATCAAATTTAAATCTGCTTCATACCATACAAGTTCTCAAATTGAGTCATTCCATGAGGTTATTATGCTTATTTGAGCTGCATAGCTATTATATGAGACTTCTTTTGCAATTTTTCAATAGGTGGATCTGGATTTAGGTAACTATGAACGATTTTTGGATGTGAGACTAACTAGAGACAACAATATTACTACTGGAAAGATATATCAGGTTCTTTTGACCTTATATTACTAGTGGACACAACTATATGCTTTTCTCCTGAGTCACTGACTTGGTGTTTCCTTTTCTCAGTCCGTCCTCGAGAAAGAAAGAAGGGGGGATTATCTTGGGAAGACAGTACAGGTTGCTAAAAGTCATAAATATTTTATGCTTTCTTAAATGATAGGTGTTGATGCTTATTATTGTGATTTCTTTTGCATTTCTTATTTGAGTCCAGGTGGTACCCCACATTACTGATGCCATTAAGAATTGGATTGAATCAGTAGCTTCTATTCCTGTGGATGAGAAAGAGGGCCCTGCCGATGTTTGTGTTATAGAGCTGGGAGGAACTGTAGGTAAATAATTCTCTTGACACCGAGATTCCTGCACCTAGAATTTAACTTCTCATATATTTATATATGTTTTTTTTCCCTCCTGACTAACCCATTTATATTTTTCAGGTGATATTGAGTCAATGCCGTTCATTGAAGCTCTGAGACAGTTACTCTTCTCAGTGGGTAAAGTTGCTTTATTTATATTCTTGTTCGCATATGATGTATTTATATACTACTTCTGCTATTTTGTTTATCCATTTCTTAGTTTTCGAGCAATTGTGTAATATATTCTCTAGATTTCTCTGGCTGTTACACCTCCCACTAGCAGGTATTGTTTCTCCACTTTACTGAATTCTTGATATGCTTCTAAAATGGTGCTGTACTTGCCAGAATTCATTGTTTTTGGTTGGTTTGTCATGTAATTGATTTAATATATTGCCCATGGTGAAGTGGGACCCCCGCTAGTGGACGGTGGGTTCTGGTCCCCCGGATTAGTTGGTCCTTGGATCGGATACCAAGTTATCAAAAATATATTGCCCATGGAATAATATTAGTCACAAACTATCTGTTAAACAAGATAAAGCAATAAGTTATTGAGCCTTTATTTTGTAATCTAAAGTTTTGCATCAAACGAAGCAATCGACTATCTTTTCTTGTATTGCCTTATTACTTTTCCTATTCTCTTGGACAGGACAAAATAGTTTCTGTCTGATTCATGTCAGTCTTATACCCGTCCTTGGAGTTGTTGGTGAACAAGTAATACTCCATACATACTTTTTTAAATTCGTATTTCCATATCTGCAAAAACCCTATTTTTCTAATACTTTTTTAAATTCGTATTTCCATATCTGCAAAAACCCTATTTTTCTAAATTCTCTGAAGTCAAATTCTTGATTCATACTTACCAATCCATGTAGAAAACTAAGCCCACACAGCACAGTGTTCGGGAGCTGAGAGCATTAGGCTTGACCCCGCATTTTCTGGCTTGCCGCTCTGCAGAGGTACATTGTTCACGTTTACCTGTTATCAGAGTGAGGTTTTTGAGCTCCAACTGTGGTGCTAAGAGGATTTCCTTTTTTCTTTTTTTATTTTTTAAATAGCCTCTGCTGGATAGTACAAGACAGAAGCTGTCACAGTTTTGCCATGTCCCTGTAAGTTATTTGCAATTCATGTTCTGCACAGAGCAAAATGCACTATGTTTAATTTTTCTTCAATTTTATTTGCTACTCCTAGGTTGGCAATATTCTCAATTTCTTCAATTTTATTTGCTACTCCTAGGTTGGCAATATTCTCAATATCCATGACGTTCCAAATATTTGGCACATCCCTCTTCTCCTTCGGGTGAGTAATGTTTATTTATAAATCCGCTCAGTAACGTATCTTCTGCTATGTTGAGATCTTAATTCAATAATTTAACATATCATACCTCTCACAGAATCAGAATGCACATGATGCCATTCTTAAACATCTCGAGTTAGAAAGGTACCTTTAAATAGTTATATTTTTATATCTTGCATTTTCACTGCCTCTTATTTTTCAAAGTATAATTTATGTTTGTACAATTTTGAGTGAGTCAAGTTTAAGGTTTCTAAGTTTGAATTAAAAATTTCTTCATTTACGTTTTATGATTCTGAGCTATACTTGAAAAGAGTAGCTTAGGATACAACACATGACATTGAATAGATGTTCTGTATCAGTGTTGCCAATCCTCCTAATTTACAAGAATGGTATGAAAAGATTTGAGACTTTTCGACAACCTCAAGAACTCCGTTAGTACCATGTCCTTACCCTTTAGTTTTATTCTTCATTCATTCCTTTGTATATATTAAAATTAAGAATTTTTTGCTGCTATTACAGGTAAGAATTGCAATGGTGGGGAAGTATGTTGGAATGGCAGATTCTTATCTATCTGTTGTGAAGGTGAGAAGATACTTTCAATTGGTTCCTAAGTGAAGAGTATAATGATATTCTGCTCTTTCTGGTCCTCGGAATGTGGTAAAGAAAAGATTTTTGCATTAAATCTACAAATTGTCTATGTAGATTTCGAAATAATTATACGGCATGTTTCTTGTTGGTTCTTTACTTCTTATCCTCTTACATCTGTATCTATTTATATATAAAGCCAAAGCCATGCCTGAATAGCCAGTTTAGGATTTGGGAGTAGAATAAGGAAAAAAAAAAATAATGCAAGTACCAAGAAAATCTTCCAAAAGTTGCACATAAAAAAGTAGAATACTGCTATCTTGTGTTTATTTCAACTTGCACTAAACTTGAAAAAAAAAATAACCTACTAAATATCGTATCAAGTCCATTTTAATGTGCTATATTTCAAATTAATCATTTTTACGTTTTTTATTTTTATACCCATATTACAGAAAAAAAAAAAAAAAAAAAAAAAAAAAAATTGGATCTATAATCTGATTCTTGGATGATTTGGAGTGTTTTTTTTATTGCATTTGAATTTGAATATGTGTTGAATTTAAAAACTTTTGTGGGCTTAGTTTACAATATGAATATTTTAAACTAAAATCACGTATATATTCTAGATATAAAAAATTTAGTTATTAAGGCTACACATATATATAAATAATTCAATAGTTTTATTAATAATAATAAATTAGATATAATAGCAATGCATCACACTCGAATATTTTTAGTTTTAAGATGTTCAAGCATGAAACCCCCTCTCATAGTGTCAAATATATTTTGTTCTACCCGACGTCGGTCACTATTTGTAAATTACAACCTTTTAGATAATACACAGGTTTTTAATATGTGAAACTCAAATTTTGTGCTTTGTTGGCAGGCCCTCTTGCACGCTTGCGTTGCATGTTCATTGAAGCCAGTAATTGATTGGATTGCAGCTTCAGATCTTGAAGATGATAGTGCAAAATCTGTACGAGTGTTCAAATTTTTACATACTATGATACTTCCTGATGCTTTAATTAAAGAACAATATGTCTCTTAAGGTAGTGACTGCATCCAGCTTTATACACTGATATAAAATTTTAAAGCAGATACCAGAAGCTCATGCTACGGCTTGGAGAACTCTTAAGGTAGTGACTGCATCCAGCTTTTTCAATGCATCATTTCTCTATTTGCTCCATTAATACAGGCCTCTTCTTGTAAATAATGTTTATAACTTTTGATATGGGTTTGAAGTTTACATATTATCATTTTTTTAATTTCTTTTGTTTTGGCGCATTAATTTATGTAAAGTTACCGTTGAAAGTTAAGGTTTTATTCTTCACATCAGAAGGTTTTGTTGCTTGGCTTTGTTTGATTTGCTTCCTTGGTAGTCCTAGTTACACATTTTGCGTAATATCATAAAAAAGAATGGAAATCTGTTGTGGGAAGTCATTAATAGGCTATTTGTATCTCTATCCATTTTCTCTACAATGCCACCTTTAGTCTTGGTTATAGGAAATTCTATTTGTCAAAGTAAAATGCGTTAAATGGCTATTGCCTTAGTTACAGCTTTGCAGGTTAAAATGTTTTATAGTTTTTCTGTTTGCATGTTTCGCAAGTTATGTTTGGAAAGAATTGCTACTTCAGGAAGTAGCATAACAGTCTTAGGTTTATAAAGTTGCAAGTTGAAATGCCAACTTAATCTTTATCTTTCAGAATGCTGCTTGTGTCTTGGTTCCTGGTGGGTTTGGAGATCGTGGTGTGAAAGGAATGATCTTGGCTGCAAAATATGCCAGAGAAAACAAAGTTCCATATCTTGGAATTTGTTTGGGCATGCAGATATCCGTGATTGAGGTTGCAAGAAATGTAAGATAATTCTTAATACATAAATATGCCTTTTTCAATGACCACATCGTGGACTATATATTTGCTGATATATGCTATACAGGTTTTGAACTTGGAAAGAGCAAACAGCACTGAGTTTGATGATCAGACCCCCAACCCTGTTGTGATTTTCATGCCAGAGGTAGTTATGGTTTTCATTTGCATATATATTCTACTTGCAAGTATTCCTCTTTTTTTGAAAAGAAAAAAATATGTTGCAAATATTCCCTTTATTTGACCATTGACATGTTCCATATGTCAGGGTTCAAAAACACACATGGGAAGCACAATGAGACTCGGTAGTCGAAGAACATTGTTTCAGGCACCAGACTGCTTGACAGCAAAGCTGTACCCTTTCTCTTTTAAAAGAATTATATGAATTTTGTTTCCCCCTGTATATGATATCAACATGATTAGTTTTGTGCTTTTGCCATTTATTTTGTTATATCAATTTCCTTTTTCCCCTTCCTAATTTTTTCCTCATTTAGTAAGGCATTAAACTGTGTTAGTGTTAGTGGTCTACAAAAGCTCCACCTTCTTGGGTGTTTACGTAGTGAGAAGCTATTATTATTTCTTCATCTAAGTAACTTGTTTGCATGGAATATTCTGACAAATTTTATTCTGTAATAGGTACCATCATTTGGACTATGTCGATGAACGACATAGGCACAGATATGAGGTTAATTGATCAGAACTTTGCGTATTCAATTGTCTCCTTAATTTATGCTTGTTAACTCCAACACTTGTTACAGGTAAACCCTGATATGGTCAGCATCTTGGAAAAATCTGGGCTGAAATTTGTAGGGAAGGATGAAACTGGAAACAGGATGGAGGTTTGTTCTTGCTGCCTGCCCAGTTATTCAATTACTCTAGCAATCAACAGTCCTAACTTGTTATAAGCATATTAATATTTGTTGACATTCCTTTTTTTGGGCATTATACTGGCATTTCACGAATATAATCTCCAAATAACATTTGAATAATTTTTCCTCTTGTTTGTGCAGATATTGGAGCTCACAGACCATCCCTTTTATGTGGGGGCTCAGTTCCATCCAGAATTCAAATCGCGCCCTGGAAGACCCTCACCTATATTTTTAGGTAATTTCAGTTGTGACAAGCCACTATGAAGTTTATACTCCACGTAATATATGTGCATCATTCATGGTGTTTATTTCAGTATTTGATACTTGAGTTCTTGACTGACAATTTGACATTATAGGAGCTGAGAGAGTAACCTTTCTCTTTTTATTTGAAATTTTTTAATTATGGGGACCACACCCCGTAAGAGTTGGTAGAAAATGTTCAGAAAGAAAAAAAAAGAGAAGTTTTCGAGGATGGGCATTATTTGCTTCTGCTCTGTAGTCGAGGAGTTTGTGTTCCATAACTTTTCTGTTGTAGCTTTAGTAAATCTGTATCTGTTGCAAATACAGTCCTATTTGATATGTCTTCATTAATTTCACTCTGGAATTACAAATTACCATCATTGCACTTGTTTAATACTCACAAATGTGAACTGATGCATCATATGGTTTTCTCAATTAAACCTTCCAGGTTTTATTTTGGCGTCAATTGGACAGTTGGAATCATATCTTCAAAATCCTCAGAATGGAAGCTTGTAGGATTACTACAATTTGCAGAGTGAGGTTCGCTTTTTAATTTTTTAAGTATTGCACTTGTCAATTCTTCAAAAGTTTCCATCAGTACCAATTTGTGAACCCTGTAAACCTGATCTTGCCTTTTATTATTATTATTATTTGGGAGGTGGGCGTGGGGGTGCTTGTTACACAGCTACATAGGGTTGGTTTGGCAGCTTTGACGATCTAAACTAAGCTTTATTCAATTAGATAGTTGGCAATGGTATATTGTCCATTGCCTGGTTAAGCTCGTTGGAGCAATATTAGGTAATACTAAACAGCATACGCTCAACCTGGAATCCTTGCATGTTGTGTTATATTAGTTAAAATTTTGAATTGACATATGATGGTCTTTCGTTTTGTATTTTACAGTTTTTTTCTTTCAAAATAATAATCATCCCTGTATTAAATTTAAAAGGACCCTGTCAACATGGGGGCTTACTCCACTTTTTCTCTGAAAATTTTCCTTCAGTTAAAAACTAAGGAAAAGTTACGGGTTTATGTACGATTATATTTGAAAGATAGGTTATGCTATTGAAGTAAAACTCAGTTCCTATTGTGGGTGCAGGAAAGCTGGTCAACTTGATGGTTTGAAAGCTTGTTTCGCGTGGTTCAGTTAAGAAGTGCATATACAGCTGGAATTGAGGCGAATACAACCTGTGTTTTGGAGGTTTTATCATACAAGAAAGTGGTATGGTTGATTGTAAGTAAATGTATTAGTGATATAGATCCCTGGTGGTTTTGCAAACATCAGTCACTATGTTTTATGGCTAATGACCAAAATATTTGTGAAAGAAATTTGCTTGGAGAATTATTTCCAGACATTCTGTGATTTCAGTTTTCAATGTTGAAAGTGCAGTTTGTTTCTCTTTAACGTGTTACATCTTTCCCGCCTCTTTTATTGATGCGTATAGCAGTTTCATGCAAAAAATAAGGGAAAATAGATTTTTTTTTTATCATTCAGTTTTGCCACCTTTTGATTTTGGTCCTTTTTATTTTTTAATTTTAATTTTCGTCTTATAACTTGTACGATTTTAAATTTTTGGTCATATTGATTTTTAAATTATTATTTTCGTCCTATAATTTACATTAATCAGAACCAAAGTGGTAAAATTATGGAAGTTATAAGATGAAAATCAAAATTAAAAAAAAGTCGAGCGAAAAAAAAGTCAAAAAAATCTGTAAATTAAAGAACAAAAATCAAAATGCAAGTCAATAGGACAAAAAACAAAAAGTGACAAAATTATAGGACCAAAAAACTTTTTTGGCTAAATCAGACGAAGGGCTCTCGCGAAATCTGAAGATGAAAAAGAACTTCATCTGACAAGGGCTCCCTCAATCTGAGCACAAAAAACTTCGTCAAAGAAGGCTCCTTGAAATCTGAGACGAAAGAAAAAGACTTCGTCTGACGGGGCTCCCGTCTGACGTTGGGGATCGATCGGCAGCGAAGGTAAGATCCTCTATCGCGGGGGGCTCATTAGAACGATCAAGATCTCTATCGCACGCAGGAAACAAGCTCGAAGGCAAACAATGGATTTGCGGATGCAACAAAAGATAAAATCTGGTCGAGACATGAAACAAGATCAAGCTCGAACAACGTCGCTACGATCTTGGGGGCTATTGTTGTCACAGGTTATCACTGCGTCGGCATCACCAGATTTATCACACGTCGGCGGTGACGAATTATCACACGTCCAGGTCCCACCGAGACCGCGTGATATGTCGCGGCTTAAAGATTTGTCGTCTTAGTGATTTGTCGGCTTTACGATATGTTTTGTCATCTTTATACGACATGATTTGTCGTCTTGATCCTCTTTATATAAAGGACCTCACCATTCATTGTAAAAAAAAACGGAATGTTTCCCCATTCCACTTATATACCTACACCCACATTTCGGGGAAGAACTACGGTTCTTCCCCGATGTTCTTGTTCGATTATTTATTTGTTTGGTGGTCAAATTCAACAAAGCCACATCGAATCGTAAATTATTTGACCGTCAACAATTGGCGCTAGAAGGAGGTAAATTGAAAAAATTCGTGAAGAACAACAAGCGGATCTTGAATTCAAAAATCCAAAAATCCCGCACCTATATTCAAAAAAAATTGCAGAGTTCAACCAATTTTTCTTCTCGGTTTGCAAAGAACCGGAAAAATCCGGAGAAAATACAAAACAGTATACACATATACATACAACAGAGGAAGAAGAAGAAAAATTTTGGAAGGTACAGCAGCGCAAGAGACCGCCTCGCCCTCCGCCACCTTCGGCTCAGCGGCAAGATCACCGATAACCCGCCGTCAAATCAAAACCCTCAAAACCAAAAAAAAAATCCTACATAAATACATACGGATGTATACATACACATATACATATGAAAAAAAGGGAAAAAAAAAGAAAAAAAAGGAAGAAACGGGGCCGTGCTTGCTTCACCTCCGCCGCTTTCGACATTCTTGGCCCTTAACACCAGGATCGCCGTCTTCACTGCGATTTTTCTGCAGGACCACCCGTCGCGTAGCCCCCTGGTCCGGTCGTCACACCAGGGCAGGCGCCCGGCGTGCGATCAGCGACATCAAATCTCCGTGGCACCATCATCATCAAAGCAGCGGATTTTTCGAACAACGGTTCCAAAAGCCCCTTGACCGCCTCACCTCCATTTTGCACGGTGTCGCCGTACCAGGCACCACCGGCAAAGCGGTCCGCGTCGCGACACCACTTCTCGAAAGCGCCCATCTGGACCCTCACCATCACGCTCCTGCGAACTTGATTTTCGTGGCGCCCATGAAAAGGTTCATGGCGCCCGCGTGTGCTGCGGCCCGAGAAATGAAAATGCGTGGGTTTGGCATGATCTTATACATTATTTGGGCCTAACTTGATAAGTGTTGGGCTGCATTGATTATTTAAAATTTTGGGCCTTGTATTACTTAATTAAGTCTGGGGCCCTAATTTTATTAAATCAACATTGGGCAAGATTAATTTATTTAAATAAACCTCGGGCTGGGCTGTTGGATGATTAATTTGTGGGCAGATTTTTCGCCCGATAAAAAAAAAAAGCGGGGGGGCAATGATTCGAGAAAAAAAAAATCTTTCGGGCACCTGGAGTCTTGCGAGCTACTCAAAGAATCTACGGGTAGTCCTTTTACCCACCCCACCGGGTTTATTATGTTTATGTCCTCGTGACTTTTCATTCATTCATTCATTTATTTTCATTTATTTTTAGCGGGTGCCTCTGAATGGTCGCACCTAAGACGGACGACCGAACAAAGGCGAACGGCGGTTTATGTTCACTGGCCGAAACAATTAGTACTTAGATACCTGCGATGGCGGTGATGGGTGCAAGTCGCAACTAAATAAGATGATTTCGTGCTTACGGATACCGCAACAAAGCGGTGATGATAGTGCGGTCGCTGACTAAATAAGATGACAGGAAGTAAGAATAGTGATCGCGGTTACATAAGGCGATCCCCGAAACAAGAAAGGGGAGTTGCACATAAGTTAACCCCGTCGGTAATGACTAAATAAGGCGATCAATCGATTGCATCTCAATAAAGACAATCAAAAACCAAAGAAGTCGGTGGAACATAGGCGGATCGTGTTGAATTCATTGGAAAAATGGCACTCTGCCAAATTACAAAAAAACCACTTATGCGATTATGCCGCCTGTTGCGGTGGCAATACCTCTATCTTTGACGATTATGCCCGCCTACTTTTGGCGGCGGCTCCACCTTCTCGGCGGCGATTATGCGCTTTGTTGGTGTGCAATACCGCCTTCGGCGGCGATTATGCCCTTTGTTCGTGGCAATACCGCAACCTTCGGCGACGATTATGCCCTTTTCTACGGCGGCAATACCACCTTACCGGCGATGATTATGCCGGCCTTCTCGGCGGCGGCAACACCGCGCACCGGCTGACGATTGAACTGCCCCGTGTTGTGTATCAATACCAGCACCGTGACGATTATGCCAGCGCTGTTGGCGTGGCAATACGCGTTTTAGCGACAATTATGCCCGCGTTATTGCGTGGCAATACCGGCCTTCGTGGCAGTTATGCCCGCTACTCGGCCGTATGTCGCCTTTCGGCTGATGATTATGCCCGTCTACTCGTGGCGGCTACCGCCTTCTCGGCGATGATTATGCACTTTGTTGGGCGTGCTTATCTGGCGCTTCGGCTGACGATTAACCACCCGCTGTTCGGTAGCAATACCGCCTTTAGTGATGAATTATGCCCGCTGTTGATGCGAGCCTTTGAGGACGATTATGCCCTTTTGCTTCGTGGCGGAAATCTGGCGGCACCAATGACGGTATACCCTTTTGGGTGTGGCAATACGCATTCAGCGATGATTATGCGCTACTTTCGTGGCGGCACTACGCCTTCTACGCGGCGATTATGCCCTTTTATTTAAAGCGTGGCAATACAGCATTGGCCTTGATTATGCCGCTTGTTTGTGGCAATACCGCCTTTTTAGCGGCGATGATGCTGCGCCTTCGTGTGACGCTACGCCTTTCTCGGCGGCGATTATGCACTTTGTTTGGCGTGGCGTAGCCGGTGATGATTATGCCCTTTACTTTCGGCGGCACTACCGCCTTCTCGGGCGATTATGCCCACTTTTGTTGGCGTGGCACTACCGCCTTCGGCGGCGATTATGCCGCATTCGGTGTGGCACTACCGCGCTTCTTGGTGATGAGATCGTCGGCCTTTACGACTAACGACCAGCCCGCCTACCGGCGCGTTAAACTCACTACCTCGGCGATGTCGATCCGTCGTTTAAGCGAAATATTCTCACGCCTTCTCGGCGTAAGTTGTCGGCCTTCTGGCGATGACAACCCGTCTTCTCGGCGTCGGCTTTCCAGCTACCTCGGCGATGTCGATCATTGTTTAGCCGGTATTCTCCGCGCTACCGGCGATAGAGATCGTCGGCCTTCTGGTGGCAACTAACCCGCCTTCGGCGTCAACTTTCGCTACCCGGCAATGTCGATCCGCCATTTTAGCGAAGTATTCTGCGCTTCTCCGGCGTGAGGCGTCCGACGCTTCTGGCGGCGACCAGCCCGCCTTTCGGCGTCGGCTTTCGCTACCTCGATGATGTCGATTAGCCATTTTAGCGAAGTATAATGCGCGCTACCGTCGATGAGATCGTTGGCCTTTATGGCAGCCAACCCGGCCCGCGCCTTACCGGCGTCGGCTCGCGCTACCTCGGCGATGTCGATGCCGTTTTAGTGGCGTATTCTCCGCCTACCGACAATGAGATAAATACCGGCCTTCTGGCGGCGACCAGCCCCACCTTCTCGGCATCGGCTTTCCGCTACCTGGCGATGTCGATCATTGTTTTAGCAGTATTCTCCGCTTCTGGCGATGAGAATCGTCGGTCTTTCTGGCGAACCAGCGCGCTTACCGGCGTTAACTTTCATTACCTCGGCAATATCGATCCCGTTTTAGTAAAGTATTCTCCGCCTTCTACGCCCGATGAGATATCGTCGGCCTTTACGATGACAACCAGCCCGCGCTACCGGCATCGACTTTTCGCTACCTCGGTGATGTTGATCCGCCCGTTTTAGCGAAAGTATTCTCCGCCTTCGGCGATGAGATCGTCGACCTTTGGCGGCACGACAGGCCGCCTTCTCGGCGTCGGCTTTTCCCGATACCTAAGCGATATGCGATTCGTCATTTTAAGAAAGTATTCTCGGCTTATGCTGGCGTTGATCTGCCCGTCTTTTAGGATCGGCCTTCGCGTCAGCGTCGTATTCCGCCGGCGAAGTGCTCCCTCGCCATCGGCGGCGAGATCAACCCGCCTTTATAGCATTCATCGCCCGTTCTGGTCGACTTGCCAGCGGCAGCGTTAGCTCTTTGTTTAACTTGGCCGGTCCGCCTCTCCTATCGTTAACTTGCCGCCTTCGCCGACTTTGGCCTCTTGTAAGACCCCTTTGATCGGTCGGGGCGATTTATCTGCGGGGTAAAAGTGCAATGGCCTTTCGGCCGTAAGTGAAATTAGACGGCAGTATAAAATTTAATCCTATAGATCGTACAACTAGTAAGATGATCTAGAGGAAAGATGCATAATTTGCTTTCGGCGTAAGTGGTCGGCAACCAATATGAAGATACTTTCATACTCGTCCGCCTGACTAGTAAGGCGATCCTGGAGGGGGAAAATCATGAAACTACTCGGCCGTAGAGTGGTCGATGGCAAAGGCATAAAAAGGCCGTCTGATGGGGCTCCTCTCGGAAGTCTGAGCAGAAAGACTACGTCTGATGGGAAGCACAAGTCTGAGCCTGAAAAAAGACCTTTCGTCTGTGGGGCTTACAATCTGAGCCTGAAAAGACTCGTCTGATGGGGCTCCCCCGAAATCTGAGCCTGAACTCATCTGTGGGGCTCCCCCCGAGAGTCACGAAACCTGAAAAATTTCGTCTGACCAGGGCTCCTCGATCTGAGCCTGAAAGAACTCGTCTGACAGAGCCACCTCAATCTACAGACCTGAGGCGAACTAGTACAAAGAGGCTCTGCTCAGTGAGCAAGAGGCGAACTTCGTCTGAGGCTACAGTCTGAAACCTAAGACTTTTCGTCTGATGGGAGGCTCCCGGAGATACGAGCCACCGAAAAAAACCCAGCATCTGATGGGGCTCCCTGGGAAATCGAGCCTGAAAAGACTACGTCTGTGAAACTCCCCTCAATCTGGGAAACCACCAGTAGAACTTCGTCTGAGGCTCCCCCTCAATCTGAGCACAGAAAAAGACTTCATCTGATAGGGCTTCCCAGAGTATAAGGCATAGAAAAGACTAAATCTGTGGGGCTCCCCTCAATCTGACTGAACAGACTTCATCTGTGGAGCTCCAATCCCAGTATACAGAAGCATCTCATCTGTGGGGCTCCAGTCTGACCTGAAAAAAGACTCGTCAGACGACGGCTCTCCTCGGAAATCTGAGCCTAAAAGACTTCATTACAAAGAGGCTCCCCTCTGAAATCGAGACCAAAAAAGACTTCGACGACGGGGCTCCCCCGAATCACGAGCCTGAGAAAAAAACTTCGTATGAGGGCTCCCCGGCTGAGCCACGAAAAAGACTTCGTAAAGGCAGGGCTCCCCAACTGCACATACTAGATCGGCAGCGAAGGTAAGATCCTCTATGCATGGGCTCATTCCGAGCGATCAAGATCTCATACGACGCAGGAGCAAGCGAGAAGGCAAACAATGTGATTGCAAATGCAACAAAAAGATAAAATCTGGTGAGACATGAAACAAGATCAAGCTCTGAACAACGTCACAGCCCGATCTTGGTGGTTATTGTTGTCACCAGATTTATCACACATCAGCATCACCAGATTTATCACACGCCGCCGGGATTTAATTATCACACGTCGGCGAGGTCCCACCGAGATCCGTGATCGTCCGTCTTTAAAGATTTTGTCGTGCTTAGTGATTTTGTCGTGCTTACGATATGTTTTGTCATGCTTTATGCACATGATTTGTCGTCTTTATGATTTGTCGTCTTTGGTCCTCTTTATATAAAGGACCTCACCCTTCAAAAAAAAAAAACTACGGAATGTTTCCCCATTCCACTTATATACCTACACACCACATATTTGGGAAGAACTACGGTTCTTCCCGCAATGTTCTTGTTCAATTACTTATTTGTTTGGTGGTCAAATTCAACAAGCCACATCAGAATCGTAAATTATTTGACCGTCAACATTGTGTCATCAAAGATGAATTTATATTAAAATTAGAATATTACTTTTTACATGAAATCACAATAAAATATGAAAAATATAACAAATTTATAATATTTTATGCCATATATACAATTAAGTTTTATCGAGTTTAATCGGTTAATAGTTTATACATGACACGGCAACAAAACAAAATCTAATCTGCAATTTTTTTGTGTTGTATTAGTGATCTGGAATTGTTAGTCATATATATGTGTGCACGTATTAATGAGAGAGAAACTTATAATGTTGGTATATATTTTTGAAACTTGCAAAAATACCTGGTGTCACAAGTTTCGTAGTTTTGTGTTCTAGATCAGATTTTTCTTCCAAATTTCCTTTGTATTTCGTATAATCTGAATGCGTAATTCATGTACAAAAGTCAAATACATATATGCCATTTTTATTTAAGTTTTATATTTGTCGAATTTTTAAAAATGGAATAAAATTATTATTTGATACTTTTCACCGTCTTCCCACTTTTTTTTAGAGTTTGATGATGTCAAACAAGTTCTTATTTCTAGGATTCTTGTAAAAAGAAATTGTCAGGGATAGGATATATCAATTTCAGTTTCACTCAACTGTGCTATTTTTCATGTTTTAAATTTATTCTATTTCTTAAATTTTAATATATGGATCTAGAATTATAATGGTCTGTTAAATTATTTTTTCATTTTTCACATGTCATGAATCTACAATATAAAACATAAAATGAAATAATAAAAATGAAATAAATGATATCATTCCATAGAATTTATGCACAAAATTTGTACATATTAGAGAAATTTAAGGGTGGTGTTAGTTGTAAATCCCAAAATAGTAAATGATCATTTGTATAAGAAATACGAGGTAAAAATAAAATAAAAAAGTAGGTCCTCCCATTAAATTTGTTCATAAATATGAAATTTATATTCTTATATTTATAAATTAAAGACCATAACATTTGTAAATTGATTCATAAGTGCAATATCATCGACTCCATAGTAGGACCAAATTTTTGAGAAGAGTTGGCGTAAAATATAAAAATTGAATTTTATTAAAAGTGACAATATATATATTATACATTAAAAATTGGTTCTCAACTACTAATAAGAAGAAGGGCGGTGCATTTTGACGTGCACGATCGGAGTTTCATCGAACGAGAACTCGCGATCGCCGTACAGGAGTGCTCCCCTCGACTAGCCCGAGTTGCCGAGTTTTCGTACCGCTTTGTGTATTACGTGGAAGAGACCTCCCTGAGGGCTTTTTCGTCATTTTAATTTGTCGTGGATTTTTTGTTGGTGAGAGAATGGTGGAATGGAGGGGGGTTTTATATATAGTGTGTAATGTGTTGTTGGTATTATTTTTGGTTGATGGTTAAAGTTACTCGGTATGGTTGCCATTTTATTAATTAAATTTATTTTTTTGGGAAGAGGGGTAATGTTTAAATTTAGGATTTGTTGGCGCTGGAAATTTCCTACCCACTTCTAACTTATAAACACGTCTATTCTACACTACACACTACACAGATTATCACTTTTTTTGTTTTTTTTTTAAATATTAAACGATGGTAGAGTTAATTATCTTCAACTGATTTGAAGAGTAATTCTGATCTAAATGATCATAGATTAAAGATTACGATACCATAAATTAAACGTTGGGTAGTTGTTCTGTGCACCAAATGCAACGTGCAACCCATAATGTATTTTTAGAAATATACAATTTGTTATATTAAAATGTGTAATTTTTATTTGTAAAACAACATGTACGTTTTAGTGTAATAAATTATATATTTTTAAAGTATACTATAAAATTCACAATGTATACAAGATCTATCCTAATTAAACTCTATAGCCTGAGTTTTTTGAGCACCTACTTGATTAGCATGAGTTGATGTTGGTATATATTATGTTACACAAATTACATATTTATAAAATATATTTAAATTGTACTGTGCATTTATGTTTGAAGTTATATATGATCGGTGCGTGTTCATCTAATTGAATTATTATTTTTGCACTCAAGCATATATACCAACTTGGTGGGGTTAGTTGAAAAAAAATATCATCTCATCCTGAACTTGTCCAATGACTTTATAATTTAATATGAGTAAATTTACTTGATGCGAAATTCGAATTTAAAAATTGGGTATGAACCAAATATTTTGATATCATAAAAATTTCATCTCATTTAAAAAATTTAAATTTACAGACAAAAATATCTAATTAATTTGTTTGTACATTATTCTTAATAATAATCTCCCTCACCGCAGCGACTCTCAGCTCTATCCATTGGGGAGGAGGCCCAATAAATTGATAATTAATGTGGATGAAATTGTTATTTGTGGTGATCAAATCCAAAATCTAACATAGCTAAAGATTCTAATACATGAAATAATTATACCTCATTAAAAAAATTATGGGGTGAAAACTTACTTGATGCACATTTAAATTTCATTTAAAACTCGTTGCCCATTTCAGATAGGGCATGCCTTGTTTTGGGGTAGTATATTATAAAAAATTAATATATGATTATAGTAATATTACCAATATTAGTATAATAAAATATAAGATAATTAAAAGATATAGTAAGCAAATACTCATTGCGTCCACCAATTTTATGCACACTTGCCTTATTCGTCCGTCCATAAATTTTATGCACACTCCATCTATGAAAAAAGTCACTTTATTTTTATCCCTCAACCATCACTTAATTACTTAAAATGTCATTGTACTTTACTCACAAAATGTTGAAGGAAATTAAATAAATGAATTGATTCTCACCCTCTCTATAAGTTCGGACTTTTAGATGAGACGAAATTCTTTTCATGGTATCAGAGCCTCTGGCCCAACCCAGATCTTGTGTTTGATTCTCGTGGAAAGCACTTCACCCATTTAAATTGTCCACTCGTTGGGCCTCCTCCCCAGAGGGCAGAGACAATAATTCGGCCTACGGATGAAAGGAAGTATCGAGGAAAATTAAATAAATGAATTGATTTCTCCCGTATATGATATCCATTGAAAGAAGAAAACTCATCAGTCTCATCAAGCAGCAGATCAGATTTCATATTGCTTCAGTTATTCAGTCTCATCAAGCAGCAGATCAGATTTCATATTGATTCAGTTATTTATATATAATTATAGATGACTAATGGAGTACATTATAATTTTATTTATATAATGATTAATATTATGTTACAATGTTATGCCGCAGAAATCAGAATCCAGGAAACAGCGACTAAATATAATGTTATTTTATTTTGTTCACAGCATTTTCATTTCTGGATTTCATCACAAGCAATGATTGGTAAAGAGGGGCCCACCTATGAATTAAGCACATCTAATTTCTTGAGGTTTGGTTGTGAATTGTGATGTTTTCCAGTTTTCAAGCATCAAATAATTGTGCGGAAAAATCCCTGAAATAATGGTCCAAGACTTTGCCCAAGTAAACCAAACCTATTTCGTTTCAATCATGAGTCACACTTGCATAAGACCGTCTCACGGTGAGACGGGACATAAGTTGAACATTGATGTTTTAATATTTTAGGAGAGGTGAGTGTGATTTGTGTTAGATTGTATTTGTGTTAGATTGTATCTCATCTCATGTATGAGACCGTCTATTCCCATTTTTTTTGACACAATATTTAAAAAAAATAAAATAAAATAAGGATATTGTGAGGTCCATTTATAAATAAAATATTCCCTCATTTTTTTAATAGATATCATTCTGAAGGTTTTAAGACAAATTAAGGACATATTTTTTTTTCCAAAATTAACCTTAATTAATACTCCATCCATCCCATTCTTTAAGCCAATTTTGCCATTTTTTGTCCCAATCTTTAAGTCATATTTCCTAAAATGGAAATACACTTTATCACTTTATCACATAAAATACTAATAAACAACTCTTTTTACCCCCAACTACCCATCACTATATCACATAAAATACTAATAAACAACTATTTCTACTCTCAACACTTTATCACTATTCCCATAAATCCTTATGAACAGTCAAATTGGCTTAAGAATGGGACAAAGGTAGTATTATTTAAATATTCTTAACAATAAATATTATTGATTGAAAAATTAAACACACAACACATTTGTAGGAAATTTGAAATTACTATAATTAAGGGTAAATATGAGATAAAAGAGTATAAAATATCAGAACGACATCTATTTCACAAATAATTCAAACAACTAAAACGACATGTAAATAAAAAAGGAGGGAGTGATTATTTGTGAGTAAAGCACAATGACAATTGAAGTAATTAAGTGATGGTTAGAGGATAAAGATAAAGTGTATATTTTCATAAAGAGATGAGAATATATTTTGTGGACAAATAAATAAGGAAAGTGAGAATAAATTTGGTGGGATGGAGTATTTATTGGGCAAAGTTTTGCATGTACAGGGTGCATCCTGCAATTGATCGAGTATATTTTTTATTTTTGGAATGTGCAAATTGTTTATATTGAAATATTTAACTTATTCAGTATAAAACAAGTTGAACATTTTAGTGTAAATAAATTAAATCTTTCAAGAAAACAAATTACATATATAAAAAAAAATCATTTGAATTACACGGTGCATATTGTGCACTGAAGAGCTACTCAATTTATTGTGTATTTTCATTATAATTTACACAAAAGTGTGTTATTAAAATAAAAGTCGGTCTCATGTGAAATTTGTTTATAGTGAAATAGTTTTCATATCTATGAATCCGATCTTTCAATTGTCACGATTAATTTCATTTAATAATATTAATTATACATTTCAATTATTACGATTAATATTTTTTAATAATTAGTGATGACCTTCAGTATTACGAATTAATCAATACTCTTTAATGGTAATAAGTAATACCATTTAATTATCACAACTAATATTTTTTGTAACGTAAATCATGTTCATTATATACTTTGTCTAAATATATTGTATAAGCAAAAGAAATTAAACATACTCGATCTATTTTTATGTAGTGTATAGTTTTGAGTAAGAGTAGTGAACTCTTTTGTGCAATATGGTTATTAATCAAAGATTAATTGAATATGAAAAGTCTTGGAACATTACTGGCAACAACCAAGTAGTTGAATTTGGAGATTTTTAATTAATCCTAATTTGGCGTAAACAATTGTCAAACATTTCAAACTTAATACATCATTACACTCAACTAAAACATAAATTAAAACATCAACCTGAAGAAAGGGACAATCCAGGGTTGAAGGAAATTTAGCAGAAAATATGGCGCACCAATGAAGAACACCCTTTAAAATAATGATGGAAATTAGCTTGAAGAATCTCAAATCTTCAATGACAAGGTTATGGACTTTAGAATACTATATTAGTTAATTAATTTAATAAAGGGAAGATTTTGTATGGGACGATTGATAAAAATTTGTATGAACCCGAGTTCATCGTAAATTCGATTTTTTTAATATCACTATTATGTATAAAAGTTATCACTGTTATACATAAAAATTATCACTATTTAAAAATATTTAAACAATAATAGTTTTTATACATGACAGTGATATAGTTCATGTATAAACTAGTTCACAGGTGTGTTACTCGAGGATATTTTAGTTTGCGGAAACATGGATCTATTTAATTCGATTTGTAAAAAATCTCATAAAATAAATTAAATTCGTGAAACGATATAATTAAATAATCAAACCGTAACATAATTAAAAAATCTCACAAAACAAATTAAATTCGTGAAACGATATAATTAAATAATCAAACCGAAACATAATGCACCTCTAAAGCGTGCATCTATTTTATTAAATATTTTGTTAGATATATACATGGATAAATCTTCTAGGGGGATGCACTGGCTCCAGCCCAGTGCAAGCACCTACTAATCTGTTATATATCTGTATATAATATGTGAATACAATTTAATATACGAATTTAAGCCTAGTCTAATATTATTTCTTATTTTATATTTAATTTACAAACCCCAATTTACAATTAAAGTTCATTCACGAACTCTCTATTCAGTTATTAAATTAAAATACAACTTGATATAAATTTATTTTCCTGATCTATAATGTATTGAAACTTAATTAAAACTTAATTAAAGTATTGAAATTCAAAAATTTCATCCACAACAAAAAAAATATTTTATTGTAATTTTGGATGTGCTTTCTTGAGGCTCCCGCACCCAAATATTTAGAGTATAATCATCTGAATATGGTTCTATTTTTTTTCATTTAGTGATTTTATTTATTTAACTTGTTCAATACTAAATATTTGCATTATTATCTCAATTTTTGTTCTTTTCTTTTGAGGAATATGTACGAGTAATTTATTTTTATTTGTTTTATACAGTAAAAACCCCTTAATAGGAATAAACACTCTATAGTAATAAAAAATTATGGTCCCAACGTGGGACCAGTAATATTTAGAAATAAACTCCACATTGTAATAAGACATATTTTTTTCTGGCTCCGTCTTAAGGATTTATGCCCTCATATAAACATAAATTACATTATATATAAAATTTATATATAATTACAATTAAGATGACCTAAAATATTTACTTATGGTTAATTGTGACACATCTCAATTTCAATGATTTGCTTGAAATAGAAAAAAATATACTAATTTTATAAAAAAAATATATGTATTAAACAAACATTTATAAACATGTCAGCAATAACTATTGTTTAATTGCTAGATACATGCATATTAGTTGATACATGTATTTTATATACTTTGAAAGTGTATCTAATTATTTTAGTCATATTCATATTAATTAGATATATGAATTTGTTAATAAATTTATATACATGTAGTATAGTACGTATTATATTGAATGTATTATTCTTTTTTAAAAACTATTAATTTTTTTTATGTAAAACTCTATTTAAGAATAATCTCTCTATAGTAATATTTTTTCCCAATCCCGACAATATGATTGTATGGAGTTTTTACTGTATTGTGATAATTGTAAATTTTTTGCCACTTTACTATTAAAAAAAGAAAAATTATAAATATAATAATGTACTAACATGGGTTAAATGAGATATATATTTTTTTAAACTGGTAAAAGTTAATTTCTTGAAATAATTAAAAAAATATTGAGCATAAGTTGTATGATTATGTTTTAACTAAATATTATTTATTAATAGAAAAACAAATGTCGAGTACTTAAAAAAAATTGAAAATCCAAATGTCCTATTCATGCGTAGTTTAGGCTTCAGCGGTAGCCCACAGTACTCATAAACAAGTATTGAAATAATTTATATATGTATTAATTTATATATGCGATGTTTTTTTTGTTAAATGTTGATAAATTAATATATCGCACTCGCGCAGGATTTAGTAGCAGATTAAAATTCATCGTCATTAATGTATTTTCTTGCAACAATTATAAGCTCCAACAATGGAAATTAATAGCTGAATTTTCAATTTAAATTGGTGTTAATTCATTGATAATTATTTTATTTACTAGTCAGAGATATATAGCTCAAAAAAATGTCATAAATATTTTACTGATTTTCCAAAATAAATATATTGCCTTGCCACCAAAATTGAACAATGAAAGTGAACTGGCAAACCTGTTAATGAACTAATATGGGTACACAGAAATAGATGATAAAAGTACAAGCATTATCTATCTCTATATATATAGGATTTGGATCTCTACATTTCCTTGTGTAAATTTCTTATAAATTTTGAAGAAAGAAAGATACAATGTAGATGTTCGTTATTTTATATTTTTTTATATTAGTTTATTCTATGTCTTTTTTTTGAAATTTCTGAGAATTTTCTAAAGCGAAATGTAGAGAATCCATATTCCTATATATATTAAACATTTATCTTAATTTTAAGGCTTGAGGCAGCTGCAAGTTGGCAATCAGACAACATGCTATGTCTGTCCATATCTGAAAACAGCTATCAATAGTTCGGCACATTTGTTGCCCTTTTTTGCTTTTCTTTTTTAAAAAATTATCGAAATATATGTATGTATTATACAATATTATTAATGATTATCTTCTTAATGAGAAACTACAATAAGATAGGGAACATTACATATATCGAATTTCGTTTGATCAAAATAGCATACAATCATGATCATCTACTGCAAAATGACGCAATTTTTCATTGCATTAGTGCGAAATAGTATATAATTATCATAAAACTAAACCGAAATATTTCTTCATATAAAGCAAGCCAAAAGTCCAAAGAATGACTTGATTTTTACGTTAGTGCATATGCATAATAATGATAATTAATATATATATCAATAAGTTAGGTCTTGTATGCACTCGAGTACACCGTGCACTCATAGTATATTTTAGAAGCGTGCAATTTGTTATGTTGAAAAGTACTACTTATTTACACAGAAAAATGCAACTATTAATATGGGAACATAATTGCACGCTTCTGTTTAGAATAATTGCATGTTTCTATTTTGTATAGTTGCACACTTCTAAAATGTACTATGAGTGCACGATGCACCCGAATGCACATGAGACTCACTCATATCAATAACATATATATTTTTTTAAAGTTGCGTGAATTTTAATTTATAGAAAATTTTGCCTACAAATATTTCCTTTATTGTCACCAAACAATCACAAATACAGATTAGGCTTTGCACAACGGTTATAAAGGCTGTTCAAGTGACAATTGTCTAAGTTCAGACAGTTGTTAAAAAATCGTTGTCCAAAATTGATACTTAGACAGCGGTTTTTAACCGCTGTCCAAAATTGATACTTAGACAATGGTTTTTAACCGCTGTTCAAATTGATACTTGGACAACGATTTTCAACCGCTATTCTTAATATTGAACAGCGGTTATAAACCGTTGTCTAGTATATATATATATATTTTTTTTTTCTTCACTTTAGAATTTGGTTAAAAATCGCATTCCAAGACCTTAATTTTTTTTATAATTTTTTTATATTTTAAAAATCCTGTTTATACAAAATCAAAACCAAAATCAAAACCTATACCAATATAATATATATACGTCCAACACCAAAACATCAAATAAATAAACATACACATCAATTAAATACACCAAAAACATGAAATATCATCACAAATATATAAGTTAATTACATGCTACCAAAAGTTATTATAATAATTGCATAGAATACAAGAATCGATTGTAAAAATACCCCGTCCAATCTCTTTTCCATTTCTCCCTTCTTTTGTTGGGGTAAGAGTGAAGCGGACGTTTATAGACAAACCGCAAACAACGATCAATCAATATAGTTAGATAATATGAATTTTTATTCAATCAATAATAATTTAAATAAATCGATAAATCGACTTACATTGTAAGGAATGGTCGTTCGAGAAGTGAGGATTATATCTTCAATGTAGCAGCACACAAAATGTCCACAGTGGTTACTGTCTTGCTGCCTCAGAACCTGTTGATTAACAATTATAATCACGTATTACAATTATAATTATTTTCTATTAATTTGATAATTTTCTAAAGTAAATTACCTTAATGTTTGTCCAGTTCACTTTATTGAAAGATCTTGAGCCCTGACTCGGAAGGCGACTCCGATACATCGTCATCACACTATTATTATTATAATTAAAAAAATAAAAATAGATTACATATGCATAATTTTAAAAGTAAAACAAATCATTATATTAGAATATTAAAAATTAACTTACGCTTCCATATATGACATGAGATTAGGGCGATTTGAAACCACCCCATCCACAGCTGGGTCCATAAAATACACAAATAATGTATTCATGTTTATGACGACCAACACCCAATGGTTCCTATATTATATTAAGAATATTAAAATGAACTGCATGTTTATATGAATACAAATTTTAACGAAATGTTTATTGTACTCACCCCACATTTGTTGGCCAAAAAACGAGATGGCCTTTCCCAGTATAATTCAGCATATGTGCAACCATGAACCATCCCCTCCATATAGAACTAGAGATGCTTGTAGGAAAGACAATATGATTGTCATATAACTGCTCAGATTTTTGTTTAAGTTTGATTGATGAACTGCATAAAAGTCACAAGATTCTTGTTTTTTTTTTAAATTCTATTTATAAGTTTAAATTGTGATAATTAATTACATGTTATTCATCTGATTAGTATTTATACGTTTGTTATGTGATAATTAAGAAAAATTGGGAGAGATTGTATCGTGGAATTGAATAAACATTCGTTGTTGTTTGGGATGTATGGGCAAAACAGACACATTCACATTCTGAGTTTCAGATGCAGAAATTGCATTAGTCACAAGATTGCTGCATTCTGAGGTTACACTCACATAAATGCATGGCTTCTAGGAGGGCTCTGATTTTTGAATGATGGCAATTGATGCAGTTTGTAATCAATATAAGAACATAAATAATAGATACAACTCATGTTCAATACTTTAGCTCATATATTGTTATATATTTTTTAAGGTCAAATCAAGTATTGATACATTTTCTTTGTATAACCGATTCTTGCAGAAGAGATGAGTTCACCCCTTATCTCATACCATGTGTACCAACTGACCCTTTAGTATGCAAAACTAGTTAAGGTACTCAACTAAGATTGGACGAGAAGCCATTTAAATAAGCTATATATGCACACCAGGTGACTTAGCCCACCTGACCACTGGGCTCCTTATTTGAGTGGGAGACTCAGGTTCGATCCCCTTAGGGAACGAATTTGGAGTTATAGGAGTTATAAGGTGAATTGGTGATTTCGTGGAGTATTTGGGTGTTTGATGTACTAACTACTAACAACTAACTTTGCCCGATCAAAAAAAAAAGAAGCATTTGAAGCAGTAAGTCTTGAATTCCAACATAAGAAATAGTTAATCGACTCCCCAAGATAAGTAAATTTATGCATATCTTAATGTATTAAACCTAAAAGTATCTCAATCTAATTTATGCTTAAATCCACACACACGCATATGATCAAACACCTGAAGTGCATCAAGTTCATCTCTAAATTAGCATAAAAAATCACCAACCAACTCAAAAATATATGAATTCACATCTGAATCGACACAACTACTCACAAGAGCATTCAAAACATGTGCAATTAGACATCCCAAAAAGCAATTTTTTTTCAAAAGAAGCAAAATGAAAACCCGAAAACTAAACAATCTATTCTTACCGTGAGAAAGGGCGGACGACGACAAGGGCTTGATGGCGGCGCGTCGAACAATGGCGGTGGCAGCGGTGTCTGGCGGTGGTGGCATCAGCTATGACGTGCAAGGGGGAGGTCGACGGAGAGGGCGAGGAAGAGGAATATATATTGCGTACTGAATAAGCTGACCTTCGATGTGTATATTAAAAAGGACAACATATTGGACATCGGTTTATAACCGCTGTCCAAAGGCAAAATTGAATGTGGTTTTCAACCGCTGGAGAGCAGTTAATAACCGCATTCTAATATTTTTTTTAAAAATATTTTGTGTGAAACCACACTCCAAAAATAATTTTGGAGTGCGGTTATTAAAAAGGGTTGTCCAAGTGGAGTTGTCCAAGTTTAAATGTGTAGTAGTGAATTAAAAACATAAAAGATTGGAGTTCGAACCTTTTTAAGCATAAAATACAAAAATCAAATATTGATATCTACACATGTTAAGTAAGCTATTCCCATTTCCCATTTCCTGATAGTAGATCATCTTTTTCGAGAAAATATTATTTTTAGTCCTATAACTTCGGATAATTCCATTTTTAGTTCTGTAACTTTTTACTTTTTCAATTTTAGTCCTGAATGTGTCAATTTCAATCATTTTTGGTCGGAAATATTAAATTCTCGCCGGAATAAGCATGTGCACCTCACATAACACTTCAAAATTGATTTTATTTTTTGTTACATGATTGTCCACTTGTGTAGGTCACCGAAAAATTTAAAAACTCTTAATTTTGAAGTGTCACGTGAGGTGGGGAAGTAGTTTTAAGTTATTTTTTATTGTGCTCAATGCTCATGAGTGGTCACTACTTACTGGTCGATATCTTTCGAATTAAGTCATTTAGATTTCCTGATTATTGTTGATGCGACACAAATATCACATGTCTTAAGATGATGACATTTGGAATAGTCCTACAATGGACTCTCTTTGGGCTCGACAGACCCTCCTGGAGCTCCAGCCTCTGGAGGGTCCTAAGCTGTTCAATTTTCTCAAAAGAAAGGGCGAGAGTTGACCGAGTCTTAGTCTATGATTAATCCGGGTCATGAGGAATTGCCCAATCAGGAGAGGCCACGTGAAGGCCTTGGGAAGGTCTTCCCCGAAATCAGGAAGGATAATGATGCAGGGAGAAACGTGAACAATAACAAATAATCTTCTCAATCTACGTTAATTTCAACCATTGAAATACCGACAAAGAGGATCATGAGAAATCTCTCAATAACATTTTTCAATTCATAAAACAACTGAGTAAAACGTTTACAATTGACTCTTTAAATAAGAGTAGAAACCCAAAAGATAAACATGGAAAATAATATACATAAATTAAATCTAATAAATTAAAGATTCTAATTAAACTAATTTTCTAATTAAATCATTATTATAATTAATCAAATTCGGTAATGTGATCTCGTCTCCATCGATGTGTTGAGAGAACCAAGGGAATGGTTGTTGAGAGAATCAAGGAGGAGGCCGTTGAGAGAACTAGGGAAGACTCAAGTTGAAGAGAAGTCAGAGCAATGAAGACTAGGTCTGCACCAAGTCATGAAGAGAAAAAGGACGACATAGATAAGGGTTAAGAGGAGATAGGACCGGCTGGTTGAGATATTCTCGAGAGGTAAGGGCCGGTGACGGTTGAGATATTCCTGGGCCCGGGCCCGGTGGATTTTGTGGGCTTAGCCCACGAAAGGTAAATAAAATTTAATTAAAAGGTGCAGATATTTAAATAGTGAATCACTTTCACACACAACACATGAACAATCTGAGACTTTCTATATTTGATTACTTACCTATCTAAGAGCGAAATACAAGCGATTTGTGAGGAATATTTGGTGTGAGTTGAGTATAGCGTGGAGTTCTAGTCACCGAGATCTCCGTATTTGCATTTAGCATGATTTTTCGGTCATCTTGACTTGAGCGTCGGAGTCCCCGCCCTTGAGAACCCTCCGGCGTGTTTTTGCAGGCCCCTCTTGAAGCTGGAGAGGATCTATGACGTAAGCCCGACATACACATTTCGCCAACAAACGCGGAATCAGGAGATTTCAGGTTCAATTCTTGCAGCCAATGATTTATTTTTTGAAAAAATGACATGCAAATGCAAAGAAATTAAAATAAACATTAAATGAAGACCTGGAGATTCGCAGTTGCTCAAACACCAATCTATCAAATTTTCGTTAAAAAAATCCACTGTTTGTCTATTTGAATTCATTTTCTAAAATTGAATTAATCGAATTTAGTTTACAGGCGGCATATTTCAAAATTAAAATTCAAAATGGCATTTTATCAAATTTCCCAAATATATTCGGCTGTTAGTTGTAGGGTGGGCCTAAAATCTCGGCCCAACTATATTCGGCCAAGCCTCTCATGAAGTTTGTTGGAAAAGAATATGGGCCGGGTTTACCAAAGTTCTTAGGTTACACTAAATTTGCAACAAATTTTAAAGGACCTTGCACATAATTAAACGAGTTTACAAGAAAAAAAAATCATAAATGTAAATCTATAATTTGAAATCATTAATTATATAATATGATCAAATTCAAACTTAGCTTGAAATTAAATGATATATGGTTCAATGAATTAAATCATGTCAACAGAAATCTAATAGTATATCTAAAGGTAGAGACAAATTCCACAAATAAATCTATACAACTATTAAGTACTCATAAATAGTAATCTTCAACATTTTTTACAACTCATTTAACTCTTCACTGGCGAAGTGCCATTATCAATTCATCTTCATATGAAAATACAATGATAAAAATAAATGTTAATAGGAGCTTCATGCAGTATAAATTTGTTGAATTCAAATTGCAAATATATAACTATAGATGTTAAATAAGTTGGTCCCCACACTACATGATCCAAGCAAAAAGGTGGCCTAAATTTAAGGTCACATAAACCTAAAAAAAAATAAAAAAAATAATACATATTAATCCTTACCATTGTAAACTTGAATCTTGAAAATGGCAATAACCAAAAGTAAAAGTGGATTTTAGTGGGTTTGAGTGAAATAAAATAAGGGTGTTGTGAGTGTATTAATATTATATTTGTTTTCATTTTAAGAATTTTTAAATAATGTTGGGACGTCCAAATAAGACAAATGTTCAATTAATTGCGGGACGGAGGGAGTAATATATTTATACATATAGATACCTAGCTCAAAATTTTATAGGATACCTAAATCCGCCACTATTAATGTGGTTTACCTCCTCGGACGAGTAACACTAAGTCTATACATATAAATTATCATTTAAATGATAATTTATATATATAATAATAATAATTTTTATCATACTTGATGATATTAAAAATATCTTTTCCGTAGAATTTACTTATAAACTTCGGGTTTACACAAATATTTGTCCACTTGTACAATTTGCTAGAATTATTGTACGAGAGGAGTGTGCATATTCATATAAGACTCCCATTAATTAAATTATCAAATAAACGCAATACATTTTAAAGATTGGATAAAAAAAAATTAAAATACCAATAAAATTTTGAACAACAATACATTTAACTTTTTTTTTTTTTGATTCAACAATACATTTAACTTAGAACCGTAGAAAGTTGAGGACTTATTTATTTAAGTGGTGCAGATACACTCTCGGGTCACGATACAATACAAATCATACTTCAAAAACCGCTCCCCTCATTTCCCGCGAAAACCATTGCCGTATTTCCACTTTTATCCTGGTGCCACAAAAACCACTAAGCAAACGCCAAATTACCATCATGCCATTCACCATTTTAGCCCTCCACATTTAGCTATTACGTATAAAGTTCAAAATGTATTTCACGTGTCAAGTGTGGATAATTTCCATTAGTTAAATTTCATGCACGAGAATCTTGAGGTCGGGTTAGGGGAGCGGAGATGAAATATTATTCACTCTTGTGATGATTCTTTCTCTACGGGGTGGTGGTTCACTGTTGTTGGAGTTCACGGTTATTAAAAAAAAAAATGTATTTCACATGACACACGAGGGGCTCTTCGGTACTTACGGAAGAATATCCTATTTTAAATAGTGAAATAATCTCAAACAACAAGCCAACTTTTTTTTTTATATAAAGACATCAAAACGCAGCTTCGCAAAATCGTGCCATAACTTATAATAAGCTCTCGCGCCCGCCCCCCCCCCCCCTCTTTCCTGCAATTTGCAGGAAGAGATGAAACCACAGGCGCACAATAAAGAAAGAAAGAATATATACATAAATTACATACACATAACTCGACGGTTATGTCGCAATTCATGCAGGAAAATGACATCAGCATGAACGAATTGGAGGTTACAGCCGCAGATCTGCCGCCGCTGAAAGGAAGAAGAGGAAGAAGAAGAAAGAGGCGCGTTCGGCATCTTCAGGGCGGCGCTCCATCCTGCGCAAAAAGCCCGACGAGAAAGGAGGCGAAAGAAAACCGCCGAATCGGACGGCAATTGGAAGAAAATCGTCGGATCTATGCGGCCTCTGCGTGGAAACGCCTCAATCGCCGATGTACCTGATGTCTCCGTCGTCGGACGATTTCCCGGCGCCGGCGTCCCCAGCGGCGTCGTCGTCGTGCGGCACGATGAGCCAGTACCTTCGGCGCTGAACCTTCGAGATCTGGACAATTGTGACGACGAAGAGGAAGGTGATCCGGATGAGGTTTTTCGACGCAATCACCGGCGATGATATGATCGATGCGAAAGCAGAGAAATTCATCGCTCAATTTACAAACAAATTCAGATCCAGAATACCTCACGCTTCCACCATGAAGACAGAGGATATTAATTGAAGCATCAAATTCAAATTCAAAATACACACACCAATACACCACATCTACGCGTACGTATACAATACAGATGAATAAACGTGGCTCTGCTTTTTAGTCGACGAAATTCTTTTATCAGGTAACTGGAATTGCGATGAGGTAACATTGATCGTGTAACAAATCTTCCTTAATTTTCAGATACTTATCTATATGATGATTTTCGTTTATTTTTTAGTTTAGATTTGTGGAGACTTGTCAGGATTTTCAGAATGGGGAGCAATACCAGAATCTGTTTTTAATAATTTTACAAAATTGGTTCATATATTACGTTTCTTTTTCGATTTTTTTTCTTTTTCAATTTTTTTTGTCTCTGCGTCTGCATCGCATTTTATGGATTTTTTTTTTTTTTTTTCTTTTGTTATGGTTTGTTAGATGAAATGTTAGTATATGACGCAGAGTTCTAGTAAATAATAATCACTCCATGCAGCTGATTTTTAAGTAGCACTTCTAAAGCTCAATATTTAAATTTATACGAAGTACTCAACTTAATTTCATGTTTTAAATGTATATAAATCGCACATCAACGTTGATATTCATTACACATGATATGCACATAAGATAAAATTTATTCATGTAAAATTTATTAATATAGCGTGTAACAAAAGTTGGAAAAAGGGTACATAAAAGTTAAATAAAAAGGATTCCAGTAAGAATTAAGTGTTGGAAAATCAAAATGCAAGAGGAATAAAAACATGAAAATATATAAAGGAAACGCGTTCTGCACTTAAACTTTGTTCACACACTCTCCTAGTAAAACTTAAATGCGTTATGCACTTAACCTGTAAAAGTTATTTTTAGTATGAAATTTATATCATTACACTTATAAATTGATATCAATATTCTTACAAGCTAGTACTTATATTATTTAGTGTTATGATCTTAATTTATAAGTGTCATGGTATTAATTGATAAATATAGTGATATAAATTTTATAATATAAATAAGTTTCACCAATACCTTTTGTTGGACATAGGAAAGAACTCAGTCATTGATCTATTTTACCCAAGTGAAATGTAGAATTTTCAGATAAGCCCAGTCCAGACATTTGAGTGGGCTATTGTCTTTATGATAGCCCAAATATGCGTTATAGTCTTACAGATTTTTATTTTTTTTTGACAGGATAGTCTTACAGATTGACTTTGAGGTTCTATTTGAATTCTAAAAGGGTCCGGTTATTAACACCCCCTTAATTAATAAATACACCTACTCAACTAATAAATTAACAAATTTACCCTTTCTCTAAAAGCCCCGATTCTTTTTCTTCTTCAATTTCGCCGCTCTCTTCTGCAATTTTTCAGGAGGCGCCGCTCTAGCGCTGCCAACCTCCTCCCATCGCCGCCCTAGCGCTGCCACCACCCCCTGTTGCTTTCGCCGCCTCGCACAGCAGACCTTCTTCTACAACAATATTGCTGCAGGATTCTTTTATCCCTATTTCTTTTTTTCTCTCGCTTTTTTTTATTCGAGTGATGGTTTGTTAGTAAATGGATTATATTTATTTCTCATATTTGAGTCTTAACATATTTAAACGCCGATAATAGTGTTG